>JANRGW010001919.1:981-11657 GCA_024733675.1 Psilopsiagon aymara | reverse complement strand
CCACAGCTTCTCTGGGCACCCTGTGCCAGCGCCTCAGCACCCTCACAGGGAAGAGCTTCTGCCTAAGAGCTTATCTCTGTCCCCACTCTGGCAGGTTAAAGCCATTCCCCCTTGTCCTGTCCCTACAGGCCCTTGTCCAAAGCCCCTCTTCCAAGTTTCTTGTAGCACCTTTACGCACTGGAGCTGCACTAAGGTCACCCCTTAAGGAGCCTTCCTTAAGGAGCTTTCCCTTCTCCAGGCTGAATAAACCCAGCTCTCTGGGATCAAGCACACACTGCTGGGTCATGGGTAGCTTCTTATAAACCAACACCTCATCTCCCCAACTCCTTCTCCTCAGAGCTGCTCTCAATCCAGTCTCCCCCAGCCTGCAGGTGTGTCTGGAACTGCCCAGACCCATTTAAGATAAGATCGCTACTCAAGTTTTTAACACTTCCAAGTGTGAAGTTCTGCTCAGAGTTTAATTAACCATCAAACAGAGGAGCCATTTACTTCAAAAAGGCAGGGTGTTTATTTCCATAGGGAATAAAAATAAACTGTAATACAAGTGAAACTTCATGGAACAAATACATTTAGAGGAAAAAGGACACAGTGCTCCCCTAAACATGGTACCACAAGGGTTTTTTAAGCAGTGCACAAACTAAAAGGACTTGCACAGCCATCGCAGGACATTCAACAGCATGGCATTTATCACCCACAATCGTATACAACTGCCCCTCAAGAGGGACACCAACAAAACCAGAGACTGATAAACAGCACAAACATTGACAGTTTCCAGCCGAGCACCACACAGTTTTGGGAACATTCCTACAAAGATCAGTTTGTGGACAATAGGAAAAGTATATGTGTGCTCAGTTACACGTGACTAGGTCCAGTGCTACGAGTTATTCCAGTAGTATGCTGCTACATTAAATACAGATGGATATACACAGAGAAATAATGAGATACACATTAACCATTGTCACCTACCCTCCTCCTGCATTGCCTCTGTAGTTCAGAGGTGCCGAAAGCACATTGAGATCCCTGCCCAAACCAACTACACTGACACAACCAGCACTGACCTGGCTGCCCCTAGCGCTGAAGATGCTTATGAAGACATGGATTTCAACATGACCTGGCTGGAGACATTCCTCATCCAGTTAGTCAAGTGCTGTGTATGAATCCAAACAAAACTACAACATTCAGAACAGATTCTTCATCCCTGCTCCATCATGAGGCATGGGAAGTGCCTATAGGTGGTATAGGGAATAACATGTTAGGTCCATAGGAAGCATGACCCAGCACTCAGAGCAAAGAGCAGGAAAGGGAAGGAGAGCAAAGCAGCAGCAGCCACCTTTTGAATTGCCACTCATGAATATCCATCACTGAGTAGTGCCAAGTGATCCCTTTGGGAGCACAACATCAGGCACTGGAGCTACCCAAAGACCAGCTTTGCCACAAGTGAACAGAAACAGCATCTGACCCAAGACCTCTTTTAAATGCCTCCCCTGCGGATGCTACAGCCCTGTAAGATGCCAGGGTGCTCACTCTCAGTGCTCACCACCTCCAAACCTCAAAACACACCACCGGGCACAGGGCACTTCAGATTTGCAGCTGTAACCCAGTGAAGACTAATTTGAAGTGCAGATCCCTCGAAGCTTTGTGCACCTTCAGCTCCCAGCAGAGCCCTCACCAGGACCTGAGGAGCTTACTGAAGCCCACCAGGTACCTAGGAGGAGGCCTCCTTCCCCATCCTTGCAGGTTAGCTGCTCCTACATCACTGGTGGATTCTTCTTCTAAGTACTTAAATGAAAGGAATTCACTAAGAGCAGAACAGGACACACAGCCACAAGTGTATTACACCTCCAGGCTTTAGCAAACTGCTTTTTCTCTCCCATGAAAAAGGACTAACTAACTACAACTCCACAGGCAAAGCAATCATTCCCTTTTTTCCCCCCTGTAAACCAAACAGCACCAACTGGATTTTCCCTACCACAGGCAACAGCTGCAGAACAAAAAGCAATTTATGAACCCAGCATTCTGAAGTTCACATTGAGAAATAAAGATGCACAAGCCCCTCTTCTACTTCCAAGTAATAGCTTTAACAGAGAATTGTAGGCACTTGCCCATTGCAGTGCTCTACCTATTAGTAGTAAGAGAAATACAAGGTAGAGCATGACACTGCGATGCCATGGGGTATCTTGGTAAAGTAAGAGGTGCTCCAGGAAAGGAAGAGTTTTACATGAACAGAGCAAACAGGATCCCTCCTCCTTCCCAGTTCTTGGAATCCAAATGGAAAGCAGCAAGTTGCATTGTTCACCCAACAGCTTCATGTAAAAAGCTTTGTGGCTTCACAATACATGGATTCTCCACTAGAACAAATAAGCTGCAGGAACTTTTCACCTACACAGTGCTTGCTAAGAAGACTCCTATGAAACAGATTTACATTGCCTTTAAGACTTTTAAGGAACCTATAATGAAGTCAGCTGCCACTAGCAGCAGGACACTCCATGAGGAGAAACATGGGGTTCTGGCAAGGCTCTGGGAAGGAATCCAGCTGAGCAGAGACCTGAGGATGTGCTGCAGCACTTGGAACAGCTTCTCATTTTTGGTCTTGAAACAGCCAAGAGTTACTGTCACAACTAAAAAGCTTCCAGGTAATTGGTTTGCAAAGAAGTAAGCTCATGGAAAGCCAGGAAATGGACTCTTTTCCAGCTCCATACACTTACAGCACCAGCAGGAATGATTTTTAATACATTAAATCCAAGAGATTTAAAATGACAGACCATAACCCTTTTATTTTGGCTAGGTCTTGCATTTCAAAGTATAAGGTCATCCATTGTTTTGATACTGAAGTCAAAAGCAGCAAGATTACTAACAGCTTACTCATACTCTCAGTATATGGAATAATCTTTCACAGTTCTGTGCACCTGTAGTAATCTTGTGGTCAAGAAGGATTTGTGGAGATGTTAGCATCATGTTTCAGGAATAAGCAAAGATGATTATACTTTCTCCAAAGTAATCTACGGTAATTCAAAACTCAAGGCAATGTGTAAACATGTATAGAAACCTTCTGCAAAATGCTTTTCTACAATGATTAACCAGTGGTGTGTTCAAATCCTTCAGCAGTCAAATTCACTGCAGGTCTGAATCTCTAATTTTCAGTAAAGAACATGTTACAAGGACTGATGACATCCAGAATAACTGTTCCTGAAAGTGCCAGTCTTGGTCCCATTTACCACTTCAGAGCTCTCTATTTGAGAAGGTATGAACACCATCCACCACCCTTCTACCACCCAGAAAGGAAAGACAGGGCTGACACATGCAAAATGGGCTCCAAACCAAAGTGCTCCAAATGGAGCTTTTACACTATCAACAGGCAAAGGGAAATCATCTCCCCAGCACCCTCCAGTGGAAATTACAACAGATTCCCAGCCCTGGGTAACAGAACAGCTGCATTAACACTTGGGGTACAATCTCCTCACTTGAGGAGTACATGGATATGGCAAACTTAAAAGGTTAGTAGTGTAACTTGGCGTTACGAGCTTCACAGACCTCTTTTATAGGGGCAAAGAGACTCAAGAGCAGATGCTCATCTTTGAGATAAAGAAAAGATGCATTCAGAAATATGCACCCTTCAAAACAAATAGATCCTTTTTGCATGGTGCACTATTCTTGATAGGCAGCCACACAACAAACTCCAAACATCACTAAAATCCTGAACCAAACATCACTAAAATCCTGAACCAGACCTGCTTGTGCATTGTTTTTAAATGGCTCATGCACTGTAGTTCTACCTTGAAAACAGCTATGTTCCTTGCTTTAAAACTGGCAAACCTGCACATCAAAAACCAGTTCCTCTTTGCCATTCTAGGCATTGAAAACTGTTTTCAGGTACTTCCCTTTTTCCTGGAGTCTTCTGATATACTTAAAAGATCTGTTTTCTTACCCAAAGTGAGACACTTGGGAGAGTTTTAGTTTTTTCCTTTCTACTTGCACACTGAAGCTAACCTGGTCATTTCACCATATATGAGCACATGAACAACGGCTATTGCATTTTCTGCTCTTACAGTGGAATGTTTCAGCTTTTCACTGCAGATTGGGAGGGTTAACTTATACAATGCTTATAGCTGCTTTCAAAATTTCATAAACCCCCTTGTTTTAAGACTTAATGTTAGCATCTAATTGAAACATCAAGATCCAGAAGAAAGCAGCAAAGCATCTGGAGTGAAGGTGCACAAAGAAACTCTGTCCAGTTAAGCACATCTTCAGAAGCTTGCCCAGAACAAATACTAGGGAACAGCTTTCCTGGCCAACCATTTTTCCAGGGGACAAGCCCCTCTTTCTCCATGAGACTTAAGGATAAATGGAATATAAGTTTCTGTTTTAAACCCCAACTTTGAACTGGTGTCTCCAGCTGAGATTCTTGCAGTTTAAGAAACCAAGCAGTGCTAACAGCCAGAGTGAACCCAAGCTGGAGCCACAGCCACGAATCAAGACATCAACTCTGTGTTCCACTATCAGAACATGTTCCAAGTTAGGTTTTGTCATCAGCTCCAGAAGTACAAAGTTCATCGCCATGAGCCAGTACAGGCAAAACATCTCTAAGGTTCATGTAATTTTAACATCCAAGACAACTTGCACTATGATCACTCAGCATATGATGTGAAATAACCATTTGAGACCTCACTTCAGTAGCAGAACGCCCCTAATCTGTAACTACTGCCTTGTCAATGGACATGAGGAGAGCACACTGCCTCCAGCTTAGAACTACATTACTCTCCTGCTTCAATTTAACCAAGATCATAAAATAAGAGATAATAAAATCCATACAATTTTTTCCCTATCTTCTCTCATTTGTCATCCTCTCTCTCTGTCACAAAGCCACAGGTTACACAGGCTTTGTGGTTTGCTGCCTTCTCAGTCAGTAAATGTGGTCCTTACCCTTTGAAAGGTCAGCTTAGAGGGAAGCTGCTGAACTCAGGGGATCACCAAAGATCCTGGAGAAGCCAGAGCAGGTAAAAACAACTGGTTTAAAAATACTGCCTACAAGGATGACCAAATACAACACTCTAACCTACAGTAATAAAAAGAGAACATTGCATGGGTAGACATTAAAAGGTCTCCATAAAAAGGCACAGGAGAGTTTGGTTTTGTTTAACAAATATGCATAGGAAACAAAAAATGAGTCAGTTCTGCCACAGGGTGAGGGTCCATGCAGATTCATTCACAGCTAAGAAAAGGGGGAGGAGTGTTATCATTTTAAGAGGAACTGACATTTTTATCATTGAAAGATGACCTTGCACCATCACTGAGAGTAAATGGATTGTATCTTTCCTACTCCAGTTGTAAACACCACACAATCCCTAAGCCCCATGTAAACTGGCCAAGATTTCTTTCAGCTTGAAACACCAAGTACTGGCAGCAGCCATGAACCTTAAACACGTTGTGTTTCCAGTAAGCAACAACGTTTGCATGAACTCAAGGCAGCCTCCTGGGCAGCTCTGTACACATCTTCATTTCAGCTGCAAAACGATGGGAACCAAACCTCACGCAGCCTGCGTGCCCTACAGCAAGCACAGCTCCCTGCCAACACACCACTCACACTCAGCTGTCCATAGATAGAGGGTCTGCACCTCCTGGGGGCACAGGCCCCTCAGGCCTCACCACCACAAGTGCCTGGTTCATCAAAATCAGTTCTCAGAGCTCATCAGTGGTGCTGAGGTTTTCCACCCTTCGCTTCAGAGTCCAACACATGAGGGGCGTCACTCAGATCCTGGAGGTCCCGGTGATGAGGCAGGTTCTCTTTGTGCTTTTGGTCCACACCTGATGGAACATCTACATCCCCCATCAAGGCCCCGTTGCTCAGCACAGGAGGTGGTTCCCCTTCATAACCCTGAGGAGTGTTGAGCATCGGTGTTTTTGAAGTAGTATGTCCTACTTTAGGTAAGGAGGAGCCTTCACTGGGCAAAGGACCATCGAGGAAAGGAAGTTTCTACACAGATAAAATGACATGAAAAACAAATTAATAGAAGTTGCTATGCCCAGATGCCAGAGATACACAAAAAACAACCCCCAACAACAGTCATGTGCCAGTGCCTCTTCTTCAACTCTGTAATCCGGCAGTGAAGTACACAGGCACAGATCCTTACATGTTTGTATCCAATCACTGTTACATTAATAAAAATAAAGTTTTCAGCACTCACATTAACCTACCAAAAGACACAGATAGTTCTTCTCACTGGTATATTTTTAGGTGACTCTCCCACTAGTATATTTTTAGGGTTTTTTTTGGTTGGTTTGTGGTTTATTTGGGGTTTCTTTTAATAGACATAGAAAGGATATTGTGGACAGAGCCTTGAGCATAAGGAAAAGCTACACTTCTTGCAGGCAGTTGTGGAGGACTGTGGAGGGTTGACCCTGGCTGGGTTCCATGCACCCACCAAGCTGCTCTTATCACTCTCTTTCTCAGCAAGATGATGTGGGGATAAAATAAGACAGGAAAACCCTTGTGAGTCAAGGTAAAGGCAGTTTGATGAAGGACAAGCAGAGGTTGTGCATGGAAGCAAAGGAAAACAGATTTATACTCTACTTCCCAGGGAGCAGGGCTCATTACATGCAGCGGTGGCTCCAGAGGACAAACACCAAAATAACAAGTGCTCCTCTTCTTCCTTCCCCTCATCAAAACTGCAGGGCTTAAACTGACTACACTATTTTTGCTTTTCTTTCTGACTCGCACTGTCAAGTAGAGATCTGCATCTTCAGACAGACAAATACAGCTCCCTGGAGAACCTCATCAGAGCTGACCACACCGTGAAGCGTGTGGTTGTTTACTGCTCAGGGTTGAAGGAAAGAAATTGGTTGTTATGGACACAAGATCTCTGCCCTCCAGCACCACAGAACACAAGCAGTAAACGTGCAAGATTCCCCACCTTGCTTTAGCAAAACACTTCAAATCTAAGGTAGCCACTTCCAGAGGCTAATTCAGCCCACACCATCCAGTTACGTTTTGGCTATTGCATGAAAGCCAACTTAAGTAACTCCACTGTTCAATACCTGTGTCTTGTGACTAAGAAAACAGCAAAGAAAAACGACGGGATGAGCTGAAAACAAGAATATTTTTGTATATTCGTATTATTTATGTGGGGAAAACCAGGCCCATTCTTTTCTTCTCTCCTTGAAGTTTGATGTGAGTAGAGTTGAAACCCAGATGTTCTTTTTAAAACTGCTTCATTTAGAGAATTAGAACATCAGGAACCTGCAACAGAACCTGACCTACCACAGCTTCTACCTAGCAGATGAGAATTTTGGGTAAATCGAATCTATTGACTGCAGCAATGGCATTTAACCTCTAGTTTTGCCCAGCTCTGCACAGCTTGTTGAAGCCATTGTTCAGAGCCAGTGTTCAGCCCCAGGTATATCTGCCAAAACCACTGGGTGATTTAAAGTATTATTAAGATTCAGGACTCACATTTTCCAGTTCAGATGCATTGTCCTCCAGTTTCATCTTCTGGCTCATGCAGTTTAGCAGGTAATCCAGCACACACTGTTTTGGATGCATTCCTTTGTCAAAGCGATTATACATCCCACACCAAAACCTCAGGGACAGGGCAAGGAAAGGGAATTAAAAGGTTATTTGTACACTACTGGCCAACAAACCAACCAGATGCTGTTTAGGAAACAAATTTTCAACCAATTAGGATTAGTAACGTTCTAAAAACCTGCCACAGCCTTGGATTAGAAAACTCAGCATCAGTGCGTAAATACTTACAGTTTAAAAATACTTTTAAGGATTTAAGTATTATGAGGTTATGATCCACATGTGCTGGCAGCAGGTACAAGCATTAAGATGAAAACACGCTTTTCCAAACAGACTTATTGGAGGCTTGGGAGCTCACCCTCAAGCCCTCAATTTGCTCTGCTGTTATTAAAGCCCTCTGCCTGCCAGTAACCACACACAGCACTTAAAAACACATTTACATCCCTCCCTCAGCAGGGACCCAGGAGCGAGGCAGAACCAAAGCAGCACTAACTACTCCAGCGGTAACACCCTGGGCAAGCAGAGAGACACGGCAACAAGAAATCCCTTACCTGTGTAAGCCTGGGAGTGATGGGCACTGAAACTCCTGTTTAAAGGCCTTCCTTAATATATGTATACATATAAAAAGTGAGGAAAGGAGGAACTTTGCTTAACAACTGCCAACCCTATCACGTAAACTTGGCAGAGCAAGCAGCCAGGGGATGCGTGGGGTCTATCTACATCTGAAGTTCTTTTCCTTGCCTTTCCTCACCCTCTTTCCCAACACAAAAGTCTTATTTTAAGTTACATTACCTGCACTTACTTAGCAGTTACCTATGCACTATTACTCTCAGTTTATGGATGAGGAATGGAGGAGAAAGGTAGAACAAACCATGTTCATCAGAGAATTTATAAAACCTAAACTGCCAATCTATGTTACAATGAAAGAAATGCCCTTCTTCCCTCCTTAAATAAGGAACTTACTGAAAACTGAAAGGTAGTGTGTTCGGTTGAAGCTCTTTGTAAGCCATAAATCCTTTGTACAAGGGATTTCTCAATTCCTGCTTCTTCTGTAAGAGGAAAGGCCACAGAGAATGGGTCTTCTCAAAGATTCTGTCAATTACAAATAACAGCTTATCAATAAAAGAAAGAATGACGTTAAAAGGATTAATAGCTCTGGCTGAGCTGAGCAGAATCACATTAAGGGAATTAAGAATTATTTTTGCACAGTATCTGATTCATTTCATAAGCACAAGATATAACACTGAGGAATATGCAATCATTTAAAATGGACGTGATCCACTCAAAAGGGGTATCTGCAAGTTAATACTTTGGCCCAAATTAAAACACCTGTCTTCAGGGACATAATTCATCTATAAATTGTTTTCACACTCCATAACAGAAGCATCCTTCAAGACAATGTTACCCTTAACCCATCCACAATTACATTAAAAGCACAAACACGCAAACCAGCCCTTTTCCTGACTAGAATGTTGGCTCTCTAAACTGCCAATTTGCCAACTCACTTCAGATCCTCACGCTCCTTATGGCAGTTCCCAAGGAAGTTGCCAAACTGGCAGGAGTAGACATGGTCATGGATTTCAAGAAGGAAACGTTCACTGAACTCAAAAGAGCATGGAAACTGCTGCATGAGCTGCCACACGCATTCAATGAACTGGGTGAAGACAGGGGAGACTTCTTTGGGGTCACCATCCAAATGGCCACATCTAGAGAGATGCAAACAAACCAGGGTTAATCCTGTGCCACCCAACAAAACCCAATTCTTTCTCCATTAAACCACTGGGAAGTTTTCTTCACTACTAGAATAAGAAACTATTCTGCAGAGATAAAAAAACCCCATGTGGTTTTTCTTACAGCAAGTGCACGTTCAAGAGTGCCACTCTCATTACTTTTCCCAAGGATAACTCTTAGGGGTGATGAGATTTGTGCCATATCCCTCTCTCTGAAGTCAAATTAGCCATAGAAGAGTCCATGTAACATGGCTGCAAGTGTCAAGAAGTATTTGTGAACCAGGAATCCTGCAGCCTATGCCATGATGTTTGCATATGATGTGGTAAATATAACATCAAGGTAATACCCCTGCTAGATACAGGCAATTACAGGAATCTGCTTAAGGGATAGCAAGTCAAATGGGGTTTTAGCACTAAACTGGGTTCAAGTTTATGCCTCGAACTTGGTAAAAGTTCAGGTCCTGAACAAACATGAGCTGAGATTTTCTTCCAGGAGGTGACTGCAGAAGAATCAATATGCCTTGCCAGAACATCAGCACTCCTCATGTAATGTGAGTGTGATTTTACAGGTAGGAAACCACTCAGAAATTATACAATTTGTTCAAGACTGCTTGATTTTGTAAAGTAATAGTAATAAAAAAGCACTGATGAAATAACCCCAGCAGATACTGGCTTTATGTCACCAACCCCAGTATTTTCTGTATCTTTTCTCCTCTGTCCTGTATTTTCATTAACATTTTTCATGAACCTGAAAACACTGGATGAGTTTCCCTGTCAAGCCTTCACCAAGTCACTGCATCCATAATGTGCAGCTCTTACCTGTGTGAAAACTTGTGGCCCATTGCAATCCATTCCTTCTCTATCAGGACCTTCAGTTTCAAAACAGAGATGAGAAAAAGAGCATTACTTTGTTTATACAAAGCAAAAGGAAGACTTTGATGCTAATGCCTACAGAGTTTACAGCCATGTTGACCCTCTTGGTATGATAGGCCAGTGAAAACAGTAACAGCAGTTTATAGATTACAGCTATCCAGTTACCAGCACTATATCACTATTGAAATCACAAGTTATTTCAAGAAAGTCCAGTACTATTTTGAGGAAGTTTCTATGTTGTTATAATAATACATAACATACTGAGCCAAAAGAATAAACAGATTAATATTAATTTATGTTAATATGTTAACATAATCACTATGTATTAACACAGAGTATCGTGACATTCAGCAAAATAAATCAACTGGAATATAACAGATGTTTACACAAATTGTAATGTAAGAAACAGCTGTGTACTGAGCAGCTCAGGATGAAATCAGAATATAGTTCTTCCTATTTTAAACAGGATGCCTGTGCTATGTTGTCCTGGGTTCAGCAGTAGCAGTCATTTTTCTCCTTCTTAGTAGTTGGTGCAGCACTGTGTTTTTGACTTGTGG
>JANRGW010001917.1:0-20476 GCA_024733675.1 Psilopsiagon aymara | reverse complement strand
CCCATCCCTGGCAGTGCTCAAGGCCAGGTTGGACACAGGGGCTTGGAGCAGCCTGCTCTGGTGGAAGGTGTCCCTGCTCATGGCAGGGGGTTGGAACTGGGTGAGCTTTAAGGCCCCTTCGAACCCAAACCATCCCATGATTCTATGAAACCTTCTACAGGAGCCAGCAGCTGAAGCTGGAGGTTGGTGTTGCGTTCTTGAAGATCAAGCCTTGCAGAGCAGAAGACCTCTCTTTAGCTGTGTCTGTTTTCATTCTGAATGACTGTGCATCAACTTGCCTGGAAACACCTCTTCTCTTATAGAATATAGCTCTGACCTTGTGTCCGAGCAATAGAATCTTCCTGGATTCATTTCCACCAGAGGGTGCCAGCGACTGAGAAAACACCGGCCCTGGCAGCAAAAGAGAGACCCCAGTGCTGCGGTGCCCTAATCACACGGCGCAACACTCCGAGCTGAAAAAACAGGCTTTTACTTTTAACTCCCTTCTTGGAAGGAGCGATGTTACCTGTTGGAGCACAGCTGCCGCAGAGCCCCAGCACAGGCACAGAGGTGATGCAGAGGAACAGCCAGGTCCAGCCCTGTTTCCTGTTCCACCCATGCTGTGAGGCGGTGAGAAGGGCAGTGGTAGTCCCCCGGATGTTACAGGATGCACTGCTTGCTTGCTTACAGCTCTGGGTAAAGCATCTCTTTGTAGTGTTAACCAACATACAGAGTCTTTTTAGGCCTTTTTTAAGATCCTCCATTCTAACCAAGGGGAGAATTAAAAGGGTCAGTTCCTCACCTGAAGTAAAATTTTTCACTTGATTAATCATCAGCTGAAGTTTTGGCCTAAAATCTTGGATTTCTTCGACACAGAAGATAAAAACAGCCAAGGTTTTTCCCATTTGCCATATGTATTCACCTGCCCTTTAGCAGCAAAAGCGAATTTGACTACCTATTTCTCCTGTCTGCCATCTAGAAGGACCAAAGATAAGCAGCACCAAGCTGGAGCCTGTTTTGTCTTGAAGAGATCAGCAAGCATGAATTTCAGTTGCAAAACCAGCAGTGCAGTTCCCTTGCTTTCTGATCAAGGCATAGATCACACTTCCAGAGTCCCACTGACAGTAACGGGGCTGGAGGTTTGAGATGAAGAGCACTATTTGCTCTGTGTATCTTCATTAGTTATTGATGTCTGGGCAGAAACAGCCATGGGGTGAGTGCAGCCTTTGACTTGTTACTCGGGCAGGTGTGATCCATGCTCAGTGATTTGTAATGCAGATAGAATCCAGGGCGAGGTTTGATTTGGCTGTTTATTTTCCAGTCTCTTTCCACAGCAGAGTTCCCCTTTGGTGGTGTAACAAATGCAGCAGATCTGCTGTAAGGTTAGGCAGAAAGAACCCCCTGCATAGACAGGCAGTTGGGGCAGGAAGACATGGCAGAGACAAGCAGAACTGTAAGACTGAAGGAGCAGCCTTCATCTGCTCGAGTGAGGTATATGCTAGATAGGACTTAACTTTATAATTTCAGCTGGGTGACATTTTCCCAAATGAAGAAGTATCACCAAATGGAACAATCCATTGGGGTTGGCACAGTCCCCAGAAGAGGATCTTGCCAGTGAGGAATGATGACATGTTAGGTCAGGACTGCAGTGTGGAGCTTTCAGACTGAAATAAGGGCTGTTGTGAGTCAGGGTTGAGTTTGAAGAGCTGAGGGGGAGCCTCTGACAGAGAGCACATTCTGACACATTACCAAAAAGCACTGGCGGCATCTCTGACACACACAGCATGTGTACAAAACCTCCACTTGGACAGTTTCTCTTTCAATTCAGGTAGTTAAACTGAACTTAGAGTATCAGAATCATTTAGGTTGGAAAAGACTTTTAAGATCATCAAGTCCAACCTGACCCCAGCACTGCCAAGCTGGGAACCATGTTCCTCAGTGCCACATCTACACATCATTTAAATACCCATGATCAAAAAAACCCAAACTTGAGGCTTTTAGTTTTGCTAATTGAAACAAACAGTTGAGAAATTATCTCACAACAGAAACTCAGGGTGGACCTCAATAATTTGCTTTATTCTCCCCATGTGACCCTGAAGTCAGAGGAGCAGGAAGCAGAAAGACATCCTCTTGTTTTAGAGCTGATGGAGCATCTCCTGCTCTACCTCCAGCTGTGTGTGTGGGGCTGACACTTCCCTAGGGGCTGGCACCCCTTGCAGGTATCTGACATAAGATGGAGGTGTGGCATTCCCAGGATCAGGAAGCTGATCCTCTGCGCACATCCCTCCTTGGCCATAGCAGAGAAAATCATAATAAAATCCAACTAACTTCAAACAAAAGAGATGTGGTAGAACATCCTTCTGGCACATGATTGTTTCCTATGGCATGCCGCCTAGTGCTCTGCTGGTAATCCCAAGGATGATAAATGAAGTTTGATACACACAGTGACTGAGAAAAATTGCTGGTTGTCAGAACATCATCAGCCAAGACAACAGCTCTGTTTATTGAATTGCAGCCTGCAATATAATCTTAGTTATTGGTAAACCCAGTGCTGTCCAACCTGATAGTCTCCATGGAAGCATAGCGTATGGCCTTAGAAAAAGGATGGCAGCTCCCTTCTCCCTAAGCATGCATATTAAACTGTCCTGTCACAGACTGATGTATTGCTGTAGCATTATTTTAGGTGATGTTCTTCCCCTGTCTTTAAATTGCTTCGGTTTGAGGTCTGTAACCAAAAGCAATCAGCAGATAACATCCGCAAATGTGCACATTGGAAAACAAAGCTATAACAGCAGAGTAAGAAATTATTCACACTAATGGAAATAATAGAATTGCTAAAGAGAACATTAGCTTTAGGATTCTGAGGCTCAGCAGCAAGGCTAATCTTATGTAAATTCCCCTTCCTCTTGCATCTCTTCAGAGGTTCTATCTGATGTAGGTAATTATTATAGTTACCTCAATTGAAGTCAGTCTTCCCTTGAGCACGAGATGGGACGAGATGACCTCCAGAGGTACCTTCCAATCTTTTTTTAGCCCTTCTTTTTCCTCTTACCCTGTTTTACAAGCAGAATAACTGGTACAGACACTGAGTGCCTTTCACACATAGTGAATTAACAGGAAACACAGAACAGAACTCAGAAGATCAGATGCTGACACTGTGATGATCTAGAAAATGTGACCAAGATGGAAATAACACAGGACAGTCTCCCTGAGCCTGCAGAAACTGAGGAGCTCAGTTTTCACCTCTAGGAGGAGCCTCAAAGAGGTGAACTGCCATCAGTGCCACCAGCTTTGTGAGTGAGATTAGGATTCATCCAGTTCCAGCATGCCCAGGGTGTTCATTTCTGTGCTCCCAGTGGCACCTTTACTTCTGCAAGCTGCATCCATGGCGAGTGGCTGCTGACACACAGCGGGATACAGCTCTGTCCCAAGCTTCCTTTCAGGGATCCATGTGTCCTAAAACACACATGAGAAGGAACACAAGCATGGTGGCTCTGAAAGCCTTGGGCAGGGAGAATCTGTTCAACGCCTGAAATGTATTGAGCATTGGAGTATTTAGGAGGGAGGTAATTGTGTTTTGTGAATGCAAATGAAAAACAATGAAAGAGAATACCTTTCTACACGGTGTATGGTGTAGATGGGTGTGGGGTGCACAAGAATAAAATCAGCTAATCCATCCACACAGGGCTGGGACTATTGGAACAGGACTGGTCAGGCCACATGAAACTGGTGTGGTGGAAACTGGGATGGATGGATGGATGGATGGATGGATGGATGGATGTGAGGGTTCCTCCACTGCTGGACCACCCTACTGCTGGTCCTGGTGTGTGCAAGTTCTCAAGTGGAGCTAGGCAAAAGACAACAGAGACTGGAGGGAGGATGGAGCCACTGTTATGCCCAGCCCTGGGAAACTGCTGTTGCTAAGATCATTATTTCCCTTCCTATCCCATTATCCTACTCCAGTATTTTCCCAGCTCATTTCTAGAAGCCATTTTGACCCTGTCAGCAGTGAACAGAGATGCCACGGAAGTTCTGGGATGATATTCCTTGGAAATGTAAGCTGACAAAGCAACTTGGAACCAGTGCACACTGGAACAAGCCATGTTGGTCATGGACAACTGACTTGGGAAGGATGAGGGAGCCCCACTGGAAGAAGGTATGAGTTGCCTGTCCTTAGAGACAACACAAAACCCATATACCTGGACTTTGATCTTCCTGGAAGTCTGTACATAAGACCACCAAAGTCTATATTGTATTTTGAATGTATAAACACAAAAGTCATCTTGCTGTCAGTTCTACCACTCAGGGAGTTTAAGGCCTTAAGGCCTCCATGCTGCTGATGACAAATAACCTGCAATTGTTCATCTCTATTCCCTCGGGTGCTTTCCCTTGACAATGGGATGACTCAAGTCAGCAACGGTGACTCCATGAGCACGATTTCACAATAAAATAATCAGTCACTTTGTAAAAAAGGGCGAATTTATGCAGCCACTTGGAAGGAAAAAGCAAAGTGCAGCCTAAAATTCCTTTCATTTACAGTGGGAAATGAAGCATGAAAAAGGTGATTAAAATTGTAATTAAACAAGAGTCAAATCCACAGACCTGCACCACATACAGAAGGAGGCTCTCAGAGTGACAGCACAGAAGAATCCTTTTTCCACTGCAAGCCCATGGAAGATCCCTCCTTGATTTGATCTCTAACAAGAAGTGATGTCCAAAAGCCCCTCTGTTTACCCTTGAATAAAAGCTGGGCCTCAGGAAAATGTCTGGCTGCTTTTATCACTATGTGAGAAACACACATTCTTAGTGTATGCACAGATACTGAAATCTGAGCTTCATTACAAATAGGGAAAACCAATTCCCTAAGTATGGCAGGAGAAACCCCCAGAGAAGGTTCTGTCTGCAGCCAAGTAACACTTGAGTTTGGCTCCAGTCCTCAGTAATTCCCCTTTCATTTGCCAAACACCATCTCCATTCTCCAGATGCTGCTAACATCCTAACACCACACTGCAGTCAAGTACCATCCCTGCTCTCCTTCACTGTATTATGTATTCACTTCTTGGCATGTTCTCAATAGCTTTCCTAAACCAACATCCGAATTCACTCTTCTAGGTTTCAATCTCTTGCTGAGAGGCAGATAATCCACCCTTTGTCATGATGGATTGAGTCCTGTCTCCCAAAAAAGAACAACTCCATTTCATCAGAGAAAAATAGTTAGGAATGAATTTGTCCTTGCTAACAAGCTTGACTGGGTCAGAGCTTTGTGTGCTGGCACAAAGAGTTTAAGCCCCTGAAACATGCTAGTACTGTAGCGAATATTCTATTCAGTCCCTCTGCCATTCATATTTTAAAGCACTAGATCACTTGTATTTTGTTAGATGGTGCCTTACACTATAGGAAGAGTACCTGACAGATCCTTACAAAGCACTGCTCTGCTCTGCATCTAATTCAGTATGTTCTTTTTCTCTTCCTATAGTACAAGAAGTCTCAGTGCTTGTACCAGTTTCCAGAGGTACCAAGGCAGCAGCCAGTTCAGCCCCCAGCTAACCCAGTGCAGTGCCCAAGGGCAGACAGCATTCCTGGCTCTCAGTCCTTGATTCAGCCATTCGTGCAGAACTTTAATCCAATGGGGAGCTCAGCATGCAATGGAAGCTGCTAAATAACATCCAGGAAACAACTTTCCCACTTGCCAGGGCGAGGAAGAAGAACAGCTCCGTGTCCTCGGGGAAGCCCAGGGGCTGTGGTCTTTGAAGGCTGAGGTTTGAAGTCCTATTCTTATATAGCACAGAATAGTATGTACAGAGATTTGTTTGAAACTAAATACGCCTGCTTTGGCCTTGCTCAGGTTTATCTCAGGGTCCCATTCCATGAATGTTCATGCAAGTGAGTTCTCAGTAACCCGGCTCTTTGCAAAAGTCAGATTTATCTCTGTTTTCCCAAGTTCAGGCAGCAAGAACAGTTTATAGGAGTATGCCTTGTGATGCTCATGGTGGGGGAGAAACAATGCCACGTCATGCTAAGACCATTAAAAGCCAAGAAGTGCAGCTCAGATGGCAAGGCAATGAGCAAGAAGGCTGTGATGCTTCTCAGATGCATTCTTTTCTGGGAAGATAGTTCCGAATCTGTTTGTGACAGTCAGAATTGTAGAATATGGGCAAAATCTGTGCCCCTCCCCAAGGCTGTTTCTTGAGCAGATATTTCCTGAGTACCATTACAGTGAGAAAAACAACCTTTGAATGCCAAATTCATGCCTAGTGTCATTCAGGTGACCCTGGCATCAGCATCCCAGCAGTGGGCTTGGCCATGAGCATACATCATGTTGTCTGCTTCTGAAAGGACAGAACCCCCAGCACTTGGGCAGGACTGAAACTGCGACTGGATTGTACCTAAACCATCATCATAAGGTATTTTTGGCACCTTTATAACACTTGTAAAGGAAGCTCCTTTTCAATGCCCCCCCCACACCCCCAGCACTCCTATTGTAGGAGCAGAGCAGTGTGGTTGTCAAGTAATCCTTCACTCAGGAACAACTGTGTTTTCCTCAGCCAAAATGTGCTTTTCTCTCACATTACACAGGAGTTCAGTGTTCTGTTGATGGGGATTTATTGTGAATGCAGTGACAAATGGTGTTGTGCAGGGGTCAGCGCTGGGACCAGTGCTCTTCAGCATCCCCACCGGCAACATGAACAGTGGGATGGAGCACCCAAGCTTGATGGCATGAGATCCTGTCAACATGCTGGAGGGAAGGGATGGGATCCAGAGGGGCCTGGGCGCACTTGAGAGGTGCATCTGGGTGAACCTCATGGAGTTCAACAAGGCTAAGGGCAAGGCCCTTCACATGGGTTGGGCAATCCCAGGCTCCAAGACAGGCTGGACTGCGAGCAGCCCTGAGAAGGAGGTCCATGATAAGCTCACCGTAGCAGCAGCGTCGACAGAAGGAACTCGAGGAGCTCAAGGGAGGCACAGCCCCTCCATGACCACCGCTGCCCTCACCCACCATGGGCGCTGCGGCACCGCCCCGCGCGGCTCTCGCGAGGTTTGGGGCGGGGCGGGGCGGGGCGGGCACTGCTCCGCGCAAATGGCGGCGCGGAGGCCGGGCCGGGCCGTGCTGAGGTGAAGCGGGGGCCGGCGGCAGCGCTGCCGCCATGGAGCACATCACCACGCCGAAGGTAAGCGGCCGCCCCGCCATGCCCCGGGAGTCCGGCTGCTGGCCCCTCACGGTGCACCTGCGAGCCTGCCGGCCGCCAGAAGGGCGGCGTGTGGGGCGGCCGAGGTGGAGCCCCTCGGGGGGTGCTGGGCCTCGGCCGGGGTTCTGGCAGGGCCCTGCGGTTTTAGAGGCTACTTCGGTTTTAAAGCCGTGTTTTTAATCAGCGCCGTGTTTCTGCTTTCCTTTAAAGCGTAGGTCTTCGTGAGCATCACCAGCGTTTTTCGGGCTGGTCATGGATAAGTCTGTGAGGTTTAGAAGTACTTGATATATAGGGAATTCTTACTGTATTGCCTTGTTGGAAATGAAATATTTAGTAAGGGTGCTGATCAGAAGGTGTCTTAGGTTCGATTCGTGTAAACTTCGTTTATATGGAAGTGCACAGACCTCTTCAGTGTAAAAGTGCACTTTTTTCAGTTGAATAAAGTGAATCGAGCTCTGGGAATGCTGTGTTCGTGACACAATTGTATCGTATGTGGAAGAATTGTATTTACTTCACACATCTGCCTGCCCACAGTTGACTTCTTTAGTTATTATTAGTCTTGGAAGATGCTGGTTGCTCTATTTTGTGTAGTTACATTTGTTATGGTATTAATTTGGGGATGCTCCTTGCCCATGTTGCCTAAGGGGCTTTGCTGGACCTGCTTGTCTCTAGTGGCCTGGAAAAGGGCAATATTAGATGTAGTTATTACTGTGCTGGAAAACGTAATGTACCAGGAAGACACACAGCCTAGACCTCTGCTCTTCCAGTTTCTCTGCTGACGTTTTCTATGCTTTATCTCTACTAACGACCCTCCAAGGAGGCTTATGTGTCCAGTACCCAGGACTGTGTATTAAGTCCTATTAAACTGGTTTTGTGTATATATTTTATATGTATGGTTTTGGTTTTTTGTTTTCCATTATTTTTTGCTTAATGATGAATAAAAAAAATCCACCTATGTGCCTCAAGAAGGAAATAGACCTGAAGAAAAATCAATCAAATAATATGCAATACTTGAAACCTCATGTTTATTATGTTTGTATTCATGTTCTTTGAAACTGTTTCTATTAATTAGCTCAGAGTGGTTTTTGAAATGCACATGCATGCCTAAGAAGTGTGTTGGGAGAAGTAGCTGCTAATACTTGTTTATAGGGACTGAGCAGTAGGAAGTCAGACTGGAGAGGGCTGTTTCTTTTGGAGAAATACTTTGATGATGCTGAACGTGGACAGTCTTTCACAGCTCCTTGATTTACTATTTCTGCAGCCTTGCACAGTAATAAACTGTGATTGTCTTAGCTACACATCCAGTAATCCTGTTGCTCACTGGTGCTAAACCCAGGCTCTTTGCTTAACCTTTTTGGCTTTAGTTGCTGGAGAAATAGCTTGTTTATAGTGTAAAGCTGAGTTACTGTTCTTGGTGACTTGAATGCCTGTATTTTTCTGTCTTACTTCCCATGTTGTGTGTTAGGAGTTAAGTGATTGTGGTTCAACAGATACTTAGATATTTCCTCACTCAAAGATAAACTCAGTTTTGCATGCTCTTTCCATGTTGCAGGTTGAAAATGTGAAATTACTAGATCGCTACACAAATAGGAAGGCAGCAAATGGGACGTTATACCTGACAGCCACCCACCTTATCTACGTAGATGCCTCTACTGATGTCAGGAAAGAAACATGGGTATGTTGTGATACCTGGAGTCTGCTCAGACGCGTGTATAAAAATCACTTTAATCTCGTATCCAAAACGATCAGGTTTGTGTATTCCAGTATTGTAGTGGTCTTTTATAGCATTTTAATACCAAATGCTTAATGGAAACAGCTGGTGTTGAAGGTAGAACAGTAATGTGACTTGGTACAGGTTGCTTACTGAATTAGTGCTAGTTCCAGGAACACAAAAAACTTGTCTAGTTTCCTGTCTCAAACTCAAGTCACCAAACTTGAATGCACATCTTTTAGAAATGCAAAATTAGAACTGAAATTACCATTTTTTAATTAATTCTACATTAAAATGGGAGTGAAAAAAATATATTGCATATGAAGGTGGATGGAGGACAAAGTGAGCCAGCTGCATGTCAGTCTCCAAGTAATTTATACACATCTGTACTTTTTAAGTCTTGCTCTTAGTTTCCAGCCTTTGAGTACAGAGTCTGGGTATTATGTTTGTTTGATAATTATCTCAAACTCATTTTTTGCTGCTAGTTAGATGCAGCAAGCTTAAACAGCTTATGATATTAAAAAATCTGCTTGTACTGCTCATGACCTTATAAATGCCTTCTGAAAAACACTGTTTATTTCCTGGTTTTCAGATTCTGCACCACCACATTGTAACTGTAGAAAAGCTGCCTCTGACTACAGCTGGATATCCACTCCTCATTCACTGCAAGAACTTCCACGTGGCTCACTTTGTTATTGGGCAGGAACATGACTGTCACGAAGTGTATACCTCATTGCTTAAACTCTCACAACCAGGTATTTAGGCCTTGCTAATCATTGAAGTGCTTCAAGCTGGAAGCCATAGAGAGAGTTCTACCTGCCAGACCTTTGGGTTTGTGGCGTCAGTACAGAAAGGGGAGGATGTGCAGTCAGAATCTGTTCCCACTGCCAGAGATGATCAGTGAGGGCTGGCTCAGTAAGTAGCATGCTGCTATGTGGACTCCAGGGTGTTTGCTTCTGCATGAAATGCATATCTGTTGTGGCAGTGGGAATGAGGCAGTGCCCGTTGTCACTCATTTCTGTGACTTGGCTGTTGTCTGAGTGTAGTTCTGCCCTTTCCAGTTGATCTAGATGCTCACAGAATTCTGGAACCCCACAAATAAAGCTTTAAACATTGGCATCGTTCGTTTGTTTCCCAACAGCCTCTTTAGGTTACTCTTCAGTGTTTGTCGTTCAGTTGTGAAATCCTCAGCTTCACCCTCGCTGTGGTCACTTAGAGTCACACTTAGAATGTAAGCAAAGCATCCTCAAAAAAGCCTGTGGTCTCTTCTGGCTTCAGCTTTTTAGTCTGTCATGGATGAATCTTCAGGCTCTTTGCCCTTCCTGCAGGACAGCATTCCGCTGAGTTTCATACCTGGCTTCTGTCTGTGGCAGCTTCTGGTTTTGGGGTGCTCCTTCTGTGAGCCACTGTTTGGAGTTTGGCATTATTATAAGGATGCCATTTGTAATTGCATTTTTTAATGATGTCACTAGGCAAAGGGAAGGGAATCGATATCACCAGTCTGCTTCATGCTGCTGTCACATAAGACTTCAATAGAAATGCTGTAGTAGGAATGCTTTTTGCTGAGTTCAGGGTTTTCTGATGATATTTAGGCTTGTGTCTGTTCCCAGCATGTCCCTTGTGCTCTGAGCTTTGGAGTTTTCCTAGGTCTGAAGTCTGGCAAGTTTCTGGTGATGTTTAGAAGCTGTCAGTGTTCTTTCAGTTTTGAAAATCAAAGACTTAATGTAGCATCTTGTGGCATAGGAGCTGTTGCTGCTAAGGCTTCCAGCAATGTCTTGTGGCTGTTTGTGTAGGGTGCCGTAGGTTTTCCTTTTGTTTTTTTTTTTCTAGATTTTTAAGTTCTTTTTTGTTGCTTTGAAACTCCTATATATATGCTTCCTTCATGGCTTTTTGTCAGAGCATATCGTGATTTGATTTGCACATGTATGATTGACAGCTGTGGGTTACCTGTCTGGTAACCTGGCTACTTTATCAGACTCTGACAAGTTTCTGGAGCACTTGCTGCCTTGGGAATCGGCTGAATTAATTATTGGTTAGATTTGCACTTTATGATGAGAGGAAAGGAAGTTGGGTGGTGGAGATGGAGGGAAGAAGAAATTAGCGCTCGTCAGACACAGCCTGAAGCTTTTGTTGGGTGACAGGAATATTCAAGCCTTCTGTCAAGTTTTCTATGCGGCTCTGAACTCACTGTTGAGCAATGAACTTCTAGGTGTGCAGCAGCTGGTTTATGAACTCTGCATAGAAAATACATCTTTTAAAAGATGTTTTCATTTATGGGTTAATCCTTATGGTATAAATCTCATCTAATACGCCTATTGCAGTGTCTTCAGTAGGAAATAATGTGATCAAGAAAAATGACTACTTTGAGGTTTCAGTTAATTCTAACAAAATGTTTTAGTTGTCTCCCTGTATGTGGGAACTGAGTGTTGGAAATTCCTGAGGATTTCAGTATGAATTGTTGGTACTATCCTGAATGAAAACCTGTAGATACGAGGTTTAGGTACTTAAAATTTCCCTACTCTTCTATGTAGTGCTCAGTTTTATTTTAAGGAGTGAGAGTCAGTCATAGTTTGCTTGGAGTAGTGAAGTACACAAAGTAAAGAAAGAAAACTTCTAACTAGTTAATCTTTTTCTTTCTTCTTCTCAGCAAAACCTGAAGAACTTTATGCTTTCTCCTATAACCCTAAAGTGTCTAAAGAGAACCGGGAGATTGGATGGAGGCTGATTGATTTAAAAGTAGATTACCAGCGTATGGGAATTCCAAACAACTACTGGGAACTAACTGATGTTAATAAAGACTATGAGGTAATTTTTGCCCACAGCAGTCATTTAATGTGATATCTCTTTGTTATTAAGGACATGCAGCAGTCCTAATGCTGCAGAAGCGATCCCTGAGGGGAGGAATGAGCTCAGTTGGCTCTGATCGAAGCAGCATCGTCTTGATGTGAAGTTGAGGATAATGATTCTATGGAAGAACAGAACAGAGCTGCAGAGTCACCTTGGCTTGCTTTGATCCCTCTGGCAAAGTACCAGATACTTGTTTTTTTCTAGAGGAATGTCAAACCATCGGTTACAAAAACTTGAAGTACCCTTTTTCTTTTTGCTGCTTTTGGCATTTCCAAGCCTTGTCCCACCAGGCTGGTGGCAGATGTGTAGAAGAGGAATAAGTGGCAGTGGTTTGGCTTGGTGAGGAATGAGGCAGAGTGGAAAGGGACTAGATAGGGAAGGGAAGAACAGTAGCAGAAATCAGGCAGTTTTTTCTTGCTTGGTTGGATCTTCTGCTAAATCAGGGCACTTGTGCATTCCAGTCCTAGCTTGCTGCTGCTGCTGTTGTTGTTTTCTTCTTCTTCCCTGTGAAGCCAGATTGGATCTAAACCACATAAAATGAAAGCATTTTTCAGCAAGCTTACTCAAACTCATGCTTTATTTTATTTCCCTTTTTATTTCTTCTGATGTTGTGTACAGTTTTGTCTTTCAGACAGAAAGCTCTGAGGAAGATACCAGTATATTAAGTCTTGAATCATTTCCTCCTGTTCTCTGTTCACTTCCCCCATAAGCTTCCTTTGCTTTTGTGGTTTGGGTTGAAGAAATACAAGCCTGTGCTGTCATAATTGACTGGTAATTTTAAATGGCTCTATCTTTGGATGCCTGCATTGAGATACAGTGTGAGAAGTGCTTTTTCCATTAGCTGATTAGGGCATCTGAATGTGAGCATCTGAAGTATTAATCACTTTGAAGCTTTACTTGCTCGAATGTAACTCTCAAGTGCCAGTGCTTCAGAATTTCCCCAGGGTTTCCAACTTAAAGTTGTCAAGCCTAAAGTAAAGCCAGACTTGGAGAACAGATTATCTGTCAAGTACCTGCTGCAAAGACTGTACTTGTTCAAGGAAGAAGGACAAAGCTGGTCTCTGAGGGTGCTGGAAGCTCATTTCAAGTTGAATAAGAGGGAGCTTTTTAAACGTAGTTATTCTTCATGTAGCTTTTTGTGACAAATCAGGATCTTTTAATAAGATTAATGGGTGTAAAGAACTTCCTTTTAATGTGTGTTGTGCACAGCGCAGTCCATTTTTTAAGGTTCAAATGCAACATTGATTGTTTTCTTCACCACACTGCTTTATTTAGTAGCAATGCTTTTATTTTAGTAGCACTATTCCTGTGCTACTTTTTTAAATGCATCTTAATGGCTTGAAACTTTAGTGTTAGATACACTACAGCAAACAATCTGTTCCTGTTGTTCATAGATGCTAGATCAGAAGCTGAAGATGAATTTTTTATGCATTTTGAATTCTAAGCAGTAATACCTGGATTTTCTTTCTTCTCACGTAGGTTTGCAACACGTATCCTCCAGAAATAGTGGTGCCTCGAGCTGCTAGTAAGGCAGTGGTGATCGGGAGCTCACGGTTCAGAAGCAGAGGGCGAATTCCAGTGCTTTCTTACCTGTACAAGGAAAACAATGTTAGTTGTTCACTGTCTGCTGTCTTTGTTGGGGAGTGAGGGTTCCCCTTATTGTCCATCCCCTTTTAGTGAAAGGAAAAACTGAGGTAATTATTAGAGCATATTAACTTTACATTTGAGAACTGTGCTTCTCTTATTGCCTTTAATACTGGCTTGTTCTGAGTTACAGAATAAGCTGGTTATAGGCAAGCACTTGGGTCACATCCAGAGCTGTGCAAAAAGCACAAATTTTCTAAGCTTCCTGTCTGGATTTTTTTTAATCATCTTTCAGCAATGCTTTGTTATATAGGTTTTTTAATCTACTCTTTGCTATATTGAGTAATGTTTTAGCAAGATACGTATTAACTCAGCTGGATTTTCTTAGGCTGTCCTCCTCTTCAACACTGAAATAAATCCCTACCAGCTCAGAATAAGTGAAGACTTCCACTGAAGACCAGAATGTGCATTTTTAACTTTGCTGTCTCAGCATGTTTTGAATGCAGATGTTAGAAAAATGCTGTCACAGTCAAATGATAGTTTTCCTGAGGAAGCGTGCATTGTCCTGAGCAACTGTGTGGAGTTGTGCTGGCAACTGTTGGAATTTCCCTAAAGGATACTCAGTGCGGTTCTGAGCGTGACACAGTAACAACTGATATGCGAAGTTGTGGAAATTAATGGTTTGGACAATAGAAACCAAGTAGAAAACTTGAGAAGTGCTAACATTTGGGATACTGATCATAACACAGAGCATAGTGGGTTTGAGAGCACAGCATTGGGGTTGCAGCAGAACTCAATACTTTCTTAAGATTCCGGAACTTGTAGCTTGAAGGAATGTTCCAGTAATATTTCTGTGTGTCTATGGAAGTAGGAGGTTTTTAGTGAAACAGAATAGGACACTTAAAGCCAGCAAACTGTGTTCTTTGGGACAGTGCAGTAGAGACCATGTGGAAGCAGGCAAAGGTGAGGTGTTGTGTGTTGCAGGCTGCCATCTGCCGCTGTAGCCAGCCCCTGTCCGGGTTCAGCGCACGCTGTCTGGAGGATGAACAGATGCTGCAGGCCATCAGAGAAGCCAACCCTGGGAGCCCCTTCATGTATGTTGTTGACACAAGGCCAAAGGTATCCTCATGGGGTTTGTGGCTACTTCTAAAGCTTGTGACTGAAGTAGTAATGCTGTTTCCAGTTCATTCTTTCACAACTCTTGCACTGCACTAAGTTAAACTGTGGCAGTCCTGAATCAAGAATTCAGGATCAGGCTCCTGGTTTGGTGCCTTAGTGTGATGGATGCTTGTGCGTAATAAACCAGCAGTGTTAATTGCTGCTGAGAATGTTGGCGTATTCTGGGCTGAGGTGAGGTTTGTGTGAAGCACCTGGCAGCTTTGAACAGCTGAGATGTTGAAGCATTTTCCTGCAGAGAGCTGGTGCTTAATACATTGAGTTGGAGAGACGCCTTTAGGATTCAGATCCACCAGGCTGAAGTGCTTTTGTCAGTAGACATGGGAAGGAGTGGGGCTGCCTGGAGTTTGATAACAATGGAGAAAAGCAATTCCTCCTTTGTCTTTGTGGGAGCACTTTTGTTCTCATGATGTGCAACTTGGAGTTCAATACAGTTCAGCTTTTCTGATCCATAGCCACTACCTGGGGCTAGAGCCTCTTTGCTGAGGTGTCTGTGTAAGAGGATGTTGAAGAATAATTAGATCTGTAGTGACTGTCTTGAGGGACTGAATTCAGAAACCAACTCAAATTATTGGTGTAAGTATATTGATTGGGAGGCAAATTCGAACAGGAGGCTTTTCATAGTACATGATTATTTAAATACAAAGACTTAAAAGTGTTCTGATTATTTTAAAATTGAGCTTTCTGAGAACCTGCTTCACTGTTCAGACTTTGCAGTTGTCTTATAGAAACTACAGATTCAGTTAAACTATGGCAAGGGCAAGAAGGGTAAAAGTCTTCCTGGGAAGATGGGGAATGTTTCCCCTGATGGTCTGAGATGTAGTTTGGCTTTTTGTAGTGTGACATTTCCTAGAGAGAACCTATTCTGTAGTTATATGGATATTTATAGGAATAATTGCGTGAGCTTTTGGTTCAGACACCTTCCATTATCATGGATGTTCTACTGACATCTATCATTGATGGCAATTTTGTTCTAAGGTGTTTGAAGGAGGGAGGGATTATAATTGGTCACATTTCTCCCTCTAACACGTGTCTTGTGTGGTGGAACTGAACCACAAGGGTTGTTTAGTTATTCTGGAGATGTTTATACCATATCTGACTCTTCCTTCTCTCTGGATTCAAATCACTCCTTCCCAAATAAATACATGGGGGGTTGAGGTGCTCTTTTGGGTTTTTCAGGTCCCCAGTAAAGATTCCTGGTAGCTCTTAGACTGGCTTGGGTGACTGTTAGAGCAGCTGGCTTCTTTTCTCCTTCTTTTCTGCTTCTTTTCTGTAGTTCCAGTTGGTTGCTGTATTCTTTCTGCTCAACTTGAGTATTTCTGTGTTTCCCTCGGGTAGCTTTATTTCAGCTGTGCATGTCTGTCTGTGAAAAGCTTTGGAATTCTCTTACTATTTCTATCCCACCATGTATGTACATTACTCATACAAATGGCTTTCCTAGTTTTATTTTCATATGCTTCTGTCTGAACCTTTTACATAGGTTCACACTTAAGGCAGACACAATGTTTCTCTGCCTGTTTCGATGACAGGAGTATTGTGAAACTGGGCATGGTTTTCATGCTGGCCACCCTAAAGAAATTCTGTCCTGGGTCTTACTGAGTCTCTGCATATGAATAATGGACTGGAGACAGTGGCATGGTATTAGTGAAATAGCTGGAAATAGTGTCTGGGTGGTGGGAAGTGCAGCTGAGGAATGACTTTGTTCAGTGTATTTTCTGGGAGGTCTAAAAAGAAGGACTTGCAAAATAGACTTGTTTATTTGTGCACATTGTTTGCTGTAGTTTTCTCCTTCTCTTTTCTTCTGTTCCTGTTTCCTTGCCTGTAACAGTTAAATGCCATGGCCAACCGTGCTGCAGGGAAGGGCTATGAGAATGAAGATAACTATGATAACATTCGCTTTAAATTTATCGGCATAGAAAACATCCATGTGATGAGGAGCAGCTTGCAGAAACTACTGGAAGGTGCGTGCAGGCCATGCGAGCGGCCACTCTTCTTTACCCCTCGCCCAGAAAATGTGAATTTCTTATATGTGCCAAATTAAAAGGCTGGAGAAATACCCCATTATACTGTTCTTTTGTGAGTTATCAAAAGAAAACTGACCCAGGTTGTTCCTTTCTGAGCATTTGGAAAGCTTGGAGCAGTTCAGTGTTAAATAGTATTTCTGATTTGAAATTTTGGCATGGTCTTCCAAAGACTTTAATCCCCTACATACATAGTTCTTTTTGATTTATTTCTGATTCCTTTAACTGAACTTGTCTTCAGTACATCTTAATAATTAAAGACATAGTTTAGTACATTAAAAAAAGATATTAAAATGCAAAGTTGCTTAGATAATTAAGCTGCTCTGTGAGACTCTGAACTTAGCGGGGGAAAAATGCGAAGCAGCACAGAAGAAATGCTGACCTGAGCTGTTGCAGATCAAGAAGTGAATCAGGCCTGTGTTCTCAATGTAGTTTTGGAGAGGTTCCATCAAAGGTGAATGCACAGCTTGGATCACACCAGTCTTCTGTGCTTGCTGCTTTCCAGCGCTGCTACTGTCCTTGTGCAGAGGGGATGCTGCAAATCATTTTGCTTGGTCGCTGAGATTAGTTTTAATACAAGTGCTGTCATTCAGAGTACAATATTTTAGTGAGCAGCATAATGGTCATCTTGCCTCACAGTAGTTGAATAATTGATGCTACCAATTGCCAGGTGGCACTGCAGGACCCGTGGTGACCTTGGAGAAAAATGAGGCTATTCACACAACCAAGAAATTGTCCTGATGACAGTACAAGTCCTCAGTTGCCTGTTCTGGCAGATAAATTTGTGGTGCAAGAAGAGCAGAATAAATACTTACTCCTGTATTCTCAGACAGTGATAAAAACCTTACTCACTGGCGCTTACAGGCTATTGAGCTGCATTACTAGAAGTATTTTCTTTGCTGGGTTTCAATATAGCATCTGATTTGCCTTCAAAGTTTAACATGTTACTTCTCTCTCTAAATCAAAACTCTCCTTTCTTCAGGTCTCTGGTCACTGCATGTTAGTGGTGGTTAGATGTGTGTGTGAAGGCGACTTATAGTGAAGAAGCAGCAGTAAACACTTTCTTCTGTTGGAAAAACCTCAGCTGAAAAAAATGATGAGCTACTATTTAAAAAGAGAGGAGGAGGAGGATATTTTCAGATCCTCAGGTTCTCTTGTAGCTAAAAATTGCTGGTTTGTGTATTTAAGTATGGAGCCAGTGGTTTCTATGTCCTTCAGACAGGATGTTGCTGGCAGTGTGGAAATGTGAGCTTTTGGGATCTCCCAGGCTCCGGTGCTGTGAAGAGATAATGAGGAGGTGGGAAAATGAAAAAGATGTTGTTAATGGAATGTCTGCTAATTCCTTTGTTTGTGTTCTCAGTGTGTGAGATGAAGTCCCCCTCTATGAGTGATTTCCTCACTGGCCTGGAGAACTCGGGTTGGTTACGGCACATTAAGGCTGTGATGGATGCAGGTGTCTTTCTTGCCAAGGTAAAACTGTACTCTGACCTGAGGTGAATTAAGTGTGTATTTGTCTGTTAGGGACTGCTCCAAGGCTGGAAGATGTCTCTGGAGAGAAGGTGGGAACACATTGCTGGTCAGTTTGGCCTCAGTTCTCAAAACCAAGCCTGCAGTTGGAGGACACTGGCAGGTCACCCATCTGGCTCTCTCCTAACCACTTCCTGTGCCTAAACTAGATGGCATAGGGGTTTGGACATTGTCCTGTGCACTGCATTGTCACTGCTTGTTGCAGTCGTCTAGGCATTATTGGAGCTCCTT
This sequence comes from Psilopsiagon aymara, assembly GCA_024733675.1. Lineage (NCBI taxonomy): Eukaryota > Metazoa > Chordata > Aves > Psittaciformes > Psittacidae > Psilopsiagon > Psilopsiagon aymara. Next base: position 2,213 of record JANRGW010001917.1, on the reverse strand, counting down.
TGAAACTAATGGAGTCCCAGTGCCAGTAAGTGACCTTTTTAAATGTCTCTAACATGGAATTAACAGTGCAACCAACTCGTAACCTTGTGCTCATTAGTTACCGAACTGCTCTGAACTGCTGTAAATGAGGGATTGTTTAGAGCAGGTTATTTTCTCCTGGTTCTGTGCAATGTGAGCACTGCTAATTTTGATTATTCAACAGAGTCCTCATTTCTTCAGAGCAAGTCAGGCAGAAGGAGAAAAGTCACCAAGGCATGTGGCATTTCAGTGATAGAGGGTGTGCAGGCAGCACGTGGTGAGAGTAGGGACATTCTGTGTGTGATGTCTTTTCTCTGAGTTTTCCTGTGTAGCCATCAGGAAGCTATTTGTTTCTCTTCTATCACCAGCACAAGGTGATCCATATGGAAAGAAGCTGGGATAAGCCCTTACAATTTTTCTCAAAGTCTCTTGTCCTCATGTACCCAGTTACTATTCTTTACTTATCTATCAAATTTTTTCCTCAGAGGAAGGAACTAAAATTTCTTGCCTTTCAGAAAGCTGAGCATTTTGAGATCAGAGGGTCTTTGTTTCTTGACAGCCTGTTGCCTACAAGGCACACAGTGGCATTTTATTCTGGTTGGGGTTTCCTGTGGGTTGATGGTGATGTGACCAGAGCTGGTGCTTTTCCATGGTCTGGAGGGGAAATGACAAATTTTCCTCTTGGGTCTCAGGCCAGTCAGGTAATGTGGCTGAAGGGACAGCATATTTAACTACAGTAACACACTGAGAAAGCTGCTCAACTTTTGTGTGTGGTGTCTCTTGATAGGCTGTGAAGGATGAGAAAGCCAGTGTGCTGGTGCACTGCTCAGACGGGTGGGACCGCACAGCGCAGGTCTGCTCCCTGGCCAGCCTCCTCTTGGATCCCTTCTACAGGACTTTTAAAGGCTTCATGGTAAGAACACAAACATTGGCATTTCAAAACCAAAAAGTGCTTCCTGGGTTTGTAAACAAGCCATAATTGAATGTTTTGGGCCATTTCCTGGAACAAACAGTAGGTGACCTATATAAAAGCAGCTTTGATTCTATAAACAAGCTTTAATTGCTCTGAGCAGCATGGGCACAGAACACAGTGATCTACAGTTCCCAAATCTTTGTTTCCTTGAGTGTCCATGGCAGAGCCACTAAGGAGATTTCAGCAAGGGATAAGCCAGCAAAGGATGCAGCTCCGGCAGCAATCCACAAAAAAGTGATGAAGTAGCTTGTCATTTAAGACTGAGTGAATGGCCTCTTATCTCCTGGGTTTTAAAGTTGGCTGTGCTCATTTGTGTGCAGCAGGCAGCACATAACCTGTATACCAGGTAAAATCTGTGCATTGTTGAAGTCCTTTTCAAAGCCATTACACATCAATTTGACCGTTTGCTTCTACTGTAGGCTTCTTATTTGAAGCTGGCACTGTATGCAGAGCAATATGTGACATTATCCTTCCATTCTTCTGTTGTTAAATACCTGAAAGGCTGCTGGCTTTCTCAGCAGAGTTCCTTAAAAGAAACCCTGAAATCGGAGCAGTGCAAATTCTGCCTCCTCCCTGTGAGTTGCACTGCTGGGATTGTTTCCTTGCATTCCGTGCTTTCATTACTAATTATTGTTTTGGGTCTGGATTATACTGCAGTCTTTTAACAGTTAAAATGACATCAGAGTGTGAAACATCTGCCTGGGCTTTGGCTGCACTCTGGACAATTCTGTATGAACTAAGAAACGTGCTTTTGGTTAGGAGAAGGAGCAGTAACTAAAACAAATGCTTGTCTGTCCTCTGAGCAAACTGTTTATATGTACAAATCCCAGGAGAGTTCTTATTCCTCAATAAATGCAACAGAAGTGTAAGGAATGGGAAAATTGGAAGCGCAGTAGGTCTTCAAAGACCTCTGTTGGGGATTTCTGCTTTTTTGTTCTTTAAGTCTCTGGATGATGGTATCAGGAATTAATCTTTAAATCCGACCCTGCAAGGCAAGTAATAATGGATTCTGTATCAGGCATGTGTTTCCTTATGAGATGCGTTTAAGGAAAATAGTGCTTCCTTGTTGTCTACGTATACATATGTCGTGGTTTAGGCCATAAATCAACCACGCAGTTTGTTCACTCACTTCCCCCTTTTTCTTGCCTCTGCTCCTGGAGGGATGGGAAGGAGAATCGAAAGGATGCAACTCCCACAGGTTGAGATAAGAACAGTTTAATAA
>JANRGW010001915.1:3402-15440 GCA_024733675.1 Psilopsiagon aymara | reverse complement strand
ATCTCAACCTGTGGGAGTTGCATTCTTTCAATTCTCCTTCCCATCCCTCCAGGAGCAGAGGGAAGAAAATGGGGGAAATGAGTGAACAAACTGCATGGCTGATTTATGGCTTAAACCACGACACACAGAGACAGAAGGCTGGGACCTGGCACTTCCCATCTGATGGAACACTTGCCTCCCCAGTCTACTGCCTAAGGTTGCACATATTGTGGAAAGCTCTTTACTCAGTAGCTTTCTTCTGTGCATTTGCCTTTAGCTGTTAATAGCTATGGGCTCTCTCATGCACAGGATTCCTTCTGGTCTGTGAGATCTATGGCAGTGCAGTGAATGGCCCTGAAAGCTTTTCTGTGCCTTTCCTCACACCTCTGCTACTGGCAAATGGCACTTTCGCAGACAAGAGCCTTCCAGGAGCAGAAAATAGTGCTATCAAGTATCTTAAAGCTCACCTTCCTTTTCTTCCCATTTTCATTAAATAAAAAGAGCCTACTTCAGCCCAAGCTCATCTATGAATCTCACTGGTTACTTTACCTTCATTTGACTTACTTCTATGGCATGAAACCCTGGATCTAGAATTGATAGCTTGCTCTTCACTAAACAGCCTCTCCTGAGCCTGCAACTGAAGAACCAGAGTGAAAGCCAGAGAGCCCGTGTCTCTCCCTTCCCCTCCAAGCTATTTGTAAGAGTCAGCTGGCTGCCGAGGCATCAGCTACCACTGCAGACACACGGGTATGTGGCACTCCCCAACATCCGCGTCCAGGGTGTTACTGGGATTTGCTTCTGCCCAGTGCTGCAGTGCAAAAGGAGAAGGCAGAGCCCAGTGCAGGAGAGAGCCCAGTGCTCTCCCTGTCACAGCCACCACTCATGTCCCTGTCCCTGCAAGCACGGCCACCTCCAGGAGGCTGAAAATCCCTGCTGCTCCCAGCACTGGCAGCAAGAATACCACCGTCTCTTTGTTCCAACTATGCTTGACAGGGTTTGTCTAGTACCTACTGCTCTTTAAGTTTGCTCTCTCTTACTACAAGGCTTGAGCTCTCTAAGGACCAAAAGATTTCTGGGCCCTTCTTTGGCTTAGTTATTTTTAGGCTTTAAAGTTCAACAGTGATCCTTTCCTTCTCCTCATGTCTGAGTTGTGTCCTGCTGGGATAAGAAGGAGAGCCTGTGCTTCCTTTAACTTTGGTCATCACTTCATTGTTTTTGAGAAGAACAATCTCATAAACAACATTAGATTCTTGTGTTTCAGTTTCATGGAGAAGATTAATTTTTGCGCTGCAGCAGCTGAAGATTGAACATGGAAGCAGACCCCAATCAATTCACCATTTTGGAAGTGCCTTTAACCATCTTCCCTTTGTTTGCAATACTTACTTAGGCATATTAATAACTGAATTAAAATACAGCTGCTTTCAGACAAGCTGGGGCATCAGTTCAGTAAGAACAAAGTATTTCATTAAAAAGAGCTCAGCAAGATGAAAACACTCTAAAACCAGCTTATAAGAGAAAGGGTAACAAACTGTTATCCACGCCAATTGAAAACCAGAAATAACCAGAGTTTGCAAAGATACCGGTTTAACCACTAATTGAAAGGACTATTGTTCTGCAAACCTCGGGGCAGGAACTGTTTTTGGGATCCAGTCCAGTCCCTAAAATGAGGACAGCAGCTTCCCAGCACTAACCTCTGCTCCCTGCATGTGCTTTCTGAGCAACGGGGCATACAGGGTCCTTCTCAGCATGAGAGGTATCACACCTTCCTCCTGTGCCTCCCCGAGTCCAGAAAGTCGAATGTCAGTGCTCACTGGCATTTTAGCATAGTGAAAGGAAACTCTGCCGGTTGTGTTCGTTAGCACTGTGACTGAAGCACCCCACTTCAGGGGAAGTGGATTTCTGTGTGCTGTGTTTTGGGAGGACGCTTTGAGTCAAGAGGCCTTTTCCACAAATAGTTACAGGCAATTCAGTCCTTCCAGACCATTGCTGGTAAATGGAACTCTGGGTTTCACATATTCTGAGTGGGCAACTGGAGCACCACATGGGAAAATGCCAGGCACCCACGTGCTTTTGTGTCACTTGTGTTGGCTTCAGCAGTGTCCATCTGGATTTAAATAGGAGCCTTTGAAAGCCAGTTTAAATGAAGCAGTTAGGGCTGCTTTGTCCCAGAATAGTAAATGTTTGGAACTGTAGGTTCATTGCAGTGGTCTGGCTCAGCTGATGGGCTTTCTTTGTGCCACTCAGATTCATGTGACCTTGTGTCCTGACATCCATGGCCAATGGTTGTGCATCCTCTGTGACACTGAAAGGCAATACTGCCACGATTGTGCGTGTGGACGTGACAGCTGGCTCTTTGCAGTCTCTGAAAGTAGGATTTTAGTCACTGATTTGGCTGCAATGCTATATGAAACAGCCTGTTGTACAATATATGAAGCTGCCTGAAGCACATCCCCACACAGTGATTAATCAGTTAGGCAAGGCTGTGCCCTCTTGGGACACATTTCATTTTCACCTGAGGTAACTGAGAATACACTGCAAATTGCCTTACCAGGAGAGACTTCCCTGCTATTGACCACCATGGCCTTATCCCCATGGACCACAGAGGGACAGCACAACCCACTAACGTGACAGAGAAAGGCTCTTACCTCCACAACCCTGCCAAGGCAGGTGTTTTCTCATCCTTCTCTCTCTAAACTCAGGGGGTTGAAGGCTTCCATCATTCACAGTCTTAAGCCTGGAGCTTTGTCTCCCAACTTGATAGCCCCTGTGGGATGTTTTTCACCTGAAATATCTTCATATTGTAGCGGGTTAAAGTGTTCCAGCATGCAGGAGCTGTGGGCACAGGTTTTGGGGAGGAGGAGGCAAAGGAAATAAAGAAAATGGAATTTCCTCGCAGGTGAAATCTCTGATCACTGTCATGCAGAAGATGAATAACAGCTTTGCCTGTACGCTCCTGAACACAGCCATTGCACTGTGCTAAAACACCACCAACAGCAATACACTTGTTTTGTGCAGGCATGCCCAGGTAGTAGCTGCTGAGGCCTTGGATGCAGGAGAACATGGAGTAGTGTCAGCAGCCTGGGTGTAATAAGGCACCCAGTAAAGTAATCTGGTGCTCAAATTTGATAATTCAATGAATTTAATCCCAAACTCAGCATAAACTGCCCTTGAGCTGCATTAATGGAGATTTGCTTATGCCACTTCCCAGAGTTCTTGCTTTCTTATATTGGAAATTATATTCCCAGGCATTAGAACACCCGTTGCTGTGGTTTCCCTCAGTGTAAATTACCTGTGAAATGATGTTATTTAACCAGTGCAGAATAACACTGGCTGTTTGCTTACAGCTCAGGAGATGACAAGCCTACAACAGCAGAGATAATAGTGGTTTGTTCATTGGGTGCTGGCACTTCTGAAAATGGTTGGTAGTGTTTGCTCTGAAATTGGGAAGGGATCTAATGATCCAGAACTAATCTAATTTGCACAGATATTTTACCTTAAATGCCACCTTGAACAAAACTTAAATTCTGCAGAAATATTTAGGGAGGTAGATAAAATGAGACTGAGAAAATGGAGACAAACAGAAAACAGCAATTTCTGAAGGAGGTTGAACTATCCCCTGGAAGTTCTCATCTCTCCCAGTGGATCATGCAGTGAGCCTGACAGTGCTCAGGTAACCAGCTATGACTGTATACTTATTTTTAGCACCCAGTGTGCCAGGACTGCTTCTCTCTGAGCATGAGTCTCAATTGCTCATTGCCCTCTTGAACCCAGAGGGTCTCACGGTTATGTGCTGAGCAGAGGATGATCTCTTTAGTTCTGCTGCCGTGTGATGCTAACAGACTTGGCCTAACAGGGCACTACTGAAAGCTGAAGAAGTGGAAACGAGGCCATTCAAAGGCAGGTAGGAATATTCGAAAAGTCGTGGCAGCTGCAGAAACTTTTAGGAGGTGAAGAAAAAAAGGAATGAAAATAGAGCATGAAGCATGTTAAAGCAGAGGGCTAGGCAAGCCAGAGGCAGTCGAACTTCAGGCTCCCTGACTGAGTCAGTCCCTCTCAGAGAAGGATTAGAGAAGGGTTATTTCAGTCACTGCATTTGAAGTTGGTTGCAGTGTGAGCTCTCACTTTCAGGTAGGAATGGGACTTAGCTCTCTCTAATCCTGCAGAGAAGCAGGAGGGATGAAGTAGAGGAAAGGGGGATCGCAGCTTTGCTGAGCCTCTCAGGCTACAAGATACTGGGGTGCTTGTGGAATCATGCCTGCTGGTCTGCTGTGTGTTGCATTCAGATGGGTGATAACCCAGTCCTGCAGCAGCATTGTGTTTCCACACATCTACAACACAATGTGTAGGGCTATCTCCTCTCTTGGGCCTGGCTCTGCACAGCAGGGGAGACTCAGCTCCATTCCTGGCCTCAGCAATTCCCTAAGCAGGGAGTGACACTGCAGCGGGGAGGAAGGCTCCAGCACACTCCTTTCCTGCAACCTCTGCCAGGAATAATGCTCCAGTCAGACTGGCTGTCGAAGTGGTGGCAATGAGGGGGAGATCACTGAGATGTCTTTAACACCCTTCCAAGCACTGCTGGTGAATTCAGCCACAGTACAGCACCATACTTGTTGGTATCAGGACATATATGGTGTACCTATCTACCTATTTTCCTTCCAGTGGGGAGGAGGAAAAAGATTTAGGGCATTCAGGATCATCAGAGCCACACATTATCATACCTCATTGCTGTGGATCATTTTTTCGGTCTGGGATCTCTCCAGTAGCCACTTGAATCAAACTTTTCCACTTCACTGCATGGCTGCTGGCTTCAAGAACAAGTGGAAAGGTAAAAGGAAGGAGAAGCAGAAGCAAAAATGCATGAATAGAGAAAGAACCATGAAAGACCAAAAGCTACAGCAGACTGCTGCTGGCACCACTCTGGGACCATAAAGAAGTGGAAAACTGTTCTGGGCACACAGATTTTGCATGGATAGATGCTAACAAAATTGCATGTATTTTCCCACTGTCCTCCTTCCTCCAGGAATGGAGTAGGAAAATAGCAGGCAAAGGGCCAGCAGCAAAGACGTCAGGTGTCTTGCAGGGGTAGTGTCTTCTCAGTTGCTCGTCTGGCTGGATGGTGACATCCAGAGAGTAGTGGTCAATGGCTCAATGTCCAGATGAAGATCAGTGATGACTGGTATCCCTCAGGTGGGTGTATTGTGACTAGTGCTGTTTAATACTTCCATCAGTGACATAGACAGTGGGATTGATGCACTCTCAGCAAGTTTTAAGGTGACACTAAGTTGTGCGATGCTCTTTTACATGCCTGAGGGCCAAGATGCCATTCAGAGGGATCTGGGCAAGCTCAGGAAGTCACCCAATGTGAACCTTATGAAGTTCAACAAGGCCAAATGCAAGGTCCTGCACCTGGCTAAGGGCAACCTCTGCTATCTGTGGGATGAAGGTAGGCTGGGGAAGAAGGCACTGAGAGCAGCTCTGCACAGGAGGACTGCAGGGTACTGGTGGTTAAAAAACTGGACATAAGCCAGCAGTGTGTGCTCAAAGCCCAGAAAACCAACTGTATCCTGGGCTGCATCAAAAGAGTCCTCAAGCACATGAAAGATGTGGACCTGCTAAGCAGGTCTGGAAGAGGGCCACAGAAGTGATCTAGAGGCAGGCTGAGAGAGGTAAGGTGGTTCAGCCTGGAGAGAAGTAAGCTCTGGGGAGAACTTATTTCAGCTTTTGAATAGTTAAAAGGGGCTTATAGGAAATATGGGGACAGACTTTTTATCAGGACCTGTATCAATAGGACAAGGGGGAATGGTTTTAAACTAAAGATGGGTAGATTCAGACTAGAATTCTTTTCAGGAAGAAATCTCCAAAGAGAGTGGTGGGCAGTAGAACAGGTTGCTCAGAGAAGTGGTAGATCTTCCTTCCCTGGGAACATTCTGGGTCAGGTTGAACAGGGATCTGATCAACTTGATCTAGTTGAAGATGTCCCTGCTCACTGCAGGGGGGTTGTACCAGACAACCTTTGAAGGTCCCTTCCAACCAAACTATTCTAGGTTTCTGTGATTCTGTCCTTCCTTTCCTCTTTTTCACTATATACCTGTAACATCCGAGGGAGTCACATCAGGAAGCAGGATTTGTCCTCCCAAATTTGGATGACCGAAGTGGAAATAAGACCAGTCTATGGTGTTATAATGGCAATCCACCAAAAGGTGGCCTATAAACCCCAGCTGCCTAAGTGTGTCCTCTGGGGCCTCATGGCCATTTTACTTGCCCATCCTTGATTGCAACATGTTGGTGCAAGAGCAGGCAAGAAAGTGAGTGGCAGCCTGGCCTTCCCCATTTAGTCAGCACCAAATGCCACTTCCAGCTCACAAATGAGGCTGGTCTGGTCTCCATGTAATGTAAGAATAATACTAGGTGCCAGAGGGAGTGTGTGAGGTTTTTTGAACTACAGTGTGGAATCTGCTGGTGCAGAACAGCATTTACACTGTTTGCCTCAATATTTCAGAAAAAAAAGCCAATTATTATGTCTCTTTCCTAATTTAGGTTGTTGGAGGGTGCAAAAGAGCAACTCATTGGTGTCCCTGCAGCTCACTAGCTCCAGCCTGCCCAGCATCCTCAGGTTTTTAGCTCCAGGCACTGGCATGGGTGCAAGTTCTATCAATCACCACTGTGCTGCAGAAAACAAAGATCTCAGCACAGCGCTAGCCAAAGATGCCTGAAAAACAGTTTCTCCTTGTCCAAACATGCAGAATCCATGCAAGCAGTAAGGCTAGCCAAGTACAAAGTCCTGAGAAAGGGAAAGGATCTGCATTAACCTTCATCTGTTAGTGAGAGATCCTGTTTTATTGTAGGTTGAAATTCAGCATTAATTTAATTGCTCACCTTCTGCCAGAGAAAATAAGTACACCGATAAACAGCATGTGATTTGAGTGCAAGTTGGCACAGGCAAAACACAGTAGGTTAAGTGAAGAGGCTGGTGATAACAGGCAGCCTCTCCACCTAGAACGCAGATGTAGGTAATGCTAGTGGTGGGAAGCCACAATGTGTAAACGCCAGCTCCTGTCCTGCCCTTGATCCAACTTGAGTTCCACAGAAATTCCCTGTGGGAGCTGTCAGGATGTTCTCAAAGCTGCTGCAAGGGGGGTGGCAGGCAAGTGAGACCCCCAGCACACATGAGCTGGGCTGCAGTCAAGGGAAGGCTGTCCCCAGGGGTTATCGGTTTGTGGCAATTCACTGCTCTTCCACGTCTGAAGCAGGGTTTGTAAGACCTAGTGACCACCTTAGACAAAGGCCTCCGAAACACCTCAATACCTAAGCCTGCTATTGTGAGCCACTGGTGGTGAGACAGTGTCAAAATCCTCACAGATGTCCAGGTAAACACTATCCACTCCTCTCCCCTCATCTACCAGGCCAGTCATTTCCTCATACAAGTTTGTCAAGTCTGTCAAGCATGATTTCCCATTATGAAACCATACAGACTGGTGACTGTCTTGTTATTCTTGTACCTGGCAATTGCTTATAGTGATGAAGCTCAGGCTGATCAGTCTGTGGTTCCTTGGGTCTCCTTGTCCTTCTTGAAGAGAGGAGTGACATTTGGTTTTTTACAGGCTTTGGGAGCTTATTCTTCCTATTTTATGGGAAAACCTGCCAGTCCTTAAAAGATGTGGTAAAACAGCACCATTGCTGAAGAGACTTTTCTGGCCTGGCCTTTCTGGCACGGAACAGGTTTCAATACCTGCAAACACTTCAGTGATAAAAGGTGACTCAGAAACCAGGAAGAAGATTGTTTGACTCCAGCCATGGATTCACAAATAACATCTGGCACACCTCTGCGCAGGCGATCTTCCAGGCTATAAAGTGTTGTGAGTGTAAAGAGAGGGAAAAAGAAGTCCTTGCGGGTGTCTTTCCCTAACAATTCACTTCTTGCATGACACGGAGCTTGCATCACTCTCAATGACTCATCAGCACTCAAGGATCCCATCTCTGCAGTGAACTGTGTCAACCATCCTCCACTTGTCAGAGGAAATGCCTTGATACTCATGCACACAACAAACAACAAAGAAGTAAGAACAACAACAACAAAAAGATAATTAGGGAAAGATACCCAGTAGAGATGCAAATTAATCTCCCTGTACAAAGCCTTTTTCAGATCCTGGGATTTTGTGCACTTAGTACTTCTATTAAATGTGACATATTGGAAGCTTCCCTTTGCCAAAAATGTTCTTTCACTCTTTCCCTCTGACCTCACTTAGCTAGTTCATGAATAAAAAAAGGGCAGAGTAAGGGAGAAATAAATACAATTTATTAAACATTTGGGACTATTTGGAAAAAATCTTCATGAAACACTCAATATTTTAAAATGCTTTATTTCACTGGAGGTTTTGAACCATTAATTAACAGTAACATTCAAAAGTCCAGTGTTTTTCTTTCCCTACTAACCATTCCCTTGCTTGCAAGAAGCTTCAACAAATCTCCACTCCATCCTTGCTCCTTCTCCCATTTCTTCTTTGCATCCAACCCTGCAGCACCCACTGCCTGATCTAGGTACGATAAAAAAAAGCATTAAATATACCTGTGTTCTAGCTCAACAAAGAAGGGCTGTTTCTTGAAACAGAATGAGATGCTTGCCTTATGTGGGAGGTCCCTGGCAGGTTAGCACACAGCACATTCAGCTTTGTGATCGGCAATCCCAAGCAGGTTTTAGAGTCCCAGTCTGGGCTGAGCCCATGGGCAACAGAGCCCATGGCCAGGCTGATTCTCACTGGCTTCCAACAAGCAAATGCAATGCTTTCCTCCTCCTGCCCATCTGTGGCTTTGGTCCCACGTCTTAACATTATCACTTTGCACTGCAGGGCCCCCGGGGTTTCAGCGGGGGACTTCTTGCTCCTCATTCACAGGAGGGGTTGGAAGAAGCTTCTGGAGGTGGAGATCTCTGAGCAGGCAGTGCCACCAAATGGTGCATGTCCAGAAGGTGCACAGCAGCCCCACATGTCACCCCACGTGCCAGCTATCTCTTTCCTGCTGTGATGGTGGGAGATGAGCCATCCCCAGCAGGCACAGGTTTACTGACAAAGATATATGTCCATGAGACCTTGGTGAGTACTGGCCAATAAAAGGCTTCAGCACATTGTATGTCTGTAGCTTGGCTGCAGCCAGTATTGCTGGATGTGAGTGGAGACATCCTAAAATAACCAAGGAAAATGACAAGGGCACGGAGAGCATCCTAAGAAATGGAAGGCTCTGCCTGGCAGAGGGTCAGATGCATTGGCTCCCATGCCCAGTGGGGGTATGATGACTGTCTGGACCAACATTTCAGCCTTGAGGAGATATGAGGCAATTCAGTGATCTGTATCCTCTCTTACTGCAAGCTGAATGATGTCAAGCCTAACCTCTGCTGCCAGAGGCTCAGCTCATGCTCGGGTACTTGCTGCTGCTGAGGTGCTGTGTGATAACTTGCCAATCTGCAGTCATGTTCTGGAGCCTTTTGATAAGTGGAAATCAGGAGCAACTCCATAAAAGTCAATTACACCAGTGCAAAGCATCAGCAACAAATCTTCTGCATGCTTATTTGTGAGGCTAAGCTCGTCAGTCATGTGTTACTCAAAACTGTACAGAAAAAAAATGAAAGCCTGGCTGGCACTCATTGAAGTAAGTGCTTCAAGCTAAGCTTTATGGGAAATGAGCTGAGTAATGGGAAATAGATCTTTCCTTCTGAGCTCATGTGCCACTAACTGTTTTTACTATTTTCCATGTGTCCCTGTCAGTCATCTTTTGCTATGGTGAGCTCATTTTTCTTTATCAACATCCTTTGGGAAGCCAAGGTTAACTTGGGAATTTTTTTGTCTAGAAAACATCTTCCTCTGGACTGAGTCACTGTAATGAGCTCCTGCAGCATAAAGAGAAAAAAGGCAGTTCCGAGAACTGCTGTGCTCTTGCTTCATGTTGTGACTTCCAGCAAACAACCCAGCAGAGCTGCAGTTGGGCCCTTGGGGAAAGGCAACCTGCACCAGCCTTGGGGGGCAGGCGCTAGAAGGACTCTGCCTATGATGGTGGTTGGTGGTCCATGGCACATGTCTGGCCCTGATGGTCTCCCCAGGTCTAGAGGCCAGCTCACACCATCACCATTCCTACACTAGCATGGTCCCTGTTCCACCTGGTATCAGGGCTGGATGTTCTGCAGCGGATCTACCAGTAGGGTTGTAAGGTGCTTCTTAATAAACACGTGAATACTCTTGTGCCTACCTGTTGGTCTGGAACCATATCTGCTCCATAAAGAGGTATGATCAGAAGCTGCTCATAAACAGGTATGGGCTCCTCCTTCATATATTCATAAAATACAATCCCGTCATTTCCCAATCCATTTCCTTGTTCCCTTTCATCCCCTTTTTCTTGAAAACAAATATTTTCCATGTCCAGTGTTTTAATGCTGGAGCTTTTCTTTCTAAAGCCCAGGTGCTTCACTGCCCAGGTGCAGGCACAGGAGAGAAAGGCCCCTGCACAGCAGATGTCCTTCCCAAGACACCAAAGCAAAGCCATTGTCTCACCCAAACACTTTCTCAAGACCAGTGGTGCAGTCTGTCCTTGAAAGACTTGACCTAAAGAAAGTCTGTCCTCAAGAGAAGGGCACAGCCTGCTTCACATGACAGATGCAGACCAACTGAAATTGCTCAGATTCTTAGGTGCGTTTATTCTTACACTTATTGTTAAGTGTGAGTTGTCCTGGACGGTTTCTTTAAACACTGAGCTATGCAGGAGTAGGAGAACCAGCAGAAGCTCTGCTTTGTGCCACGCCTGACCAGACTCTGGTTAGAGGAGCACAGGACCATCACTGCTGTGTGAGCCATGTGCTGGCTGCACATGAAGCTGTTCTGTGTTGTGTGGATGGGGTGCCCCAGGGTAGGACAAGACACCCCAGAGCTAAAGCGTTTGTGGTCTTAGCATAAACTGGACAAATGGTTTTGGAGAAGGCAGCCATGGTTGTACATGCCTGCAGTAAGAACCTCAGGGTGCATATGTCTCATTTGGCAGGGCTGGTTTTTTTCTTGCTGATATCTGTCCTCTAGTTCTAGTTCAATGTGTGGTCCCAGGCCAGCCATGAAGCCAAGGGTTTTGTTAGCTTCAGGAGAGACCATGTTCATCTCAACCTGACATTTCTCTTTTAAGCCCTTGGTGGTGGAGAAGTTGCTCAGATTAGAGACAAAATTGGCAGAAAGCAGCAAAGGTTTCTGAAAGGTTTCGGTATCCACAGAAATTTCAGCTTATTGAAGCAATTTCTTGACTCTTTCAATCTAACCTCTAAACCCAGTAGTTTGATTCTGAATGGCAGGGAAACATTTGGAAACCTATTAGATTCTCTACCGCTAGCTGTTTCTGTGGGAAAATGGGAGCTGGCTATAGGATCAAATGAACAATAGTAACACCCAGCAAGTCATTCCTTGCCATTTTAATTGTGTAGCTCTACAAAGCACAAAAGTATTGTGTCTATCCATGTTGAGCATGGGGTCTGGACTCTAGCTTTCCCCCAGCCCCTGTAAAGAACAAATATCTCAAGAGTGGGGAAAACCTGGAACAGAGACACAGATCTGTTCTTTCATTCTTAAATACACTACCAAATACTTCAATTAAATTAAACTCCTACCCTTTCTATATGACATGAAAGTGATGCCAAATAATTCCTCAAGATACAAAAGCCACAGGGTAATATGTTTAAGATAAAATAGCTGTGAAGATTTTCTTTAAAAGCAGTCACAGGTTTCAGATTGTCTCAACACTCCTGCTGCCATTTGCTATATTCATTTTCTTGAGGTGCCAGGCTAGTGTCAGAAAGGCAGTAGCCAAGTCTCAGTGCGGTAGCCCATCTTCATGAGTGTTGGACTTGAGAAGGCAAGAAGCTCCTACTGCCCACAGCAAGGCATCACCACATGGCCACATCTGCCCCATGGACAGCGCTAGCAGCTGCTTATTGCCAGTCCCCAGCCCCAGGGTGCAGCATCCTGTGGCAGTCATTGCTGGAAATCCCAGGGTGCCAAAAGCAGAGCATGGAATATGCTTTCCTTTTTGGCTCC
>JANRGW010001911.1:8614-29052 GCA_024733675.1 Psilopsiagon aymara | reverse complement strand
ACAGGTTGAGATAAGAACAGTTTAGTAACTAAGGTATAACACAAACCACTACTGCTACCACTAGTAATAATAATGACGAGAAATATAAGGGAAGATAATACGACAGCTCACCATGTATACCCAGCCTGACCAAGCCATACACCCCCACCACCCTTCCGGTTCTCTGCTCTCCATTTCTGCATCCTGGGTATGATGTGCTGTGGTATGGAATACCTCTTTGGTCAGTTTGGGTCAGGTGTCCTCTCTCTGCTTCCTCCCAGCTTCCCCTCCACCCTGGCAGAGCATGAGGCTCCAAAAGTCCTTGGCCAGACCAAACATCATTAAGCCATAACTAAAAACATCGGTGTTATCAGTGCTGTTCCCAGGCCGAAAGTCAAAACCACATCACTGCACCAACTACCAAGAAGGAGAAAAATGACTGCTACTGCTGAACCCATGACAGTGAAGTATTCATTAAAAGTAGCATTAGAATGCAAAGTCAGAACATGATCTGGTTCAAGTCACTTCAGTGTCTGAATCACAATGTTTTGATTAATTCACTGGGGGGAGAAGAGCCACGTACATGATTTTGTTGTGTGCTGAACTCTGTTTAAATCAGGAGTTACACTATGATGTGACATTTGAGCCATTTTTCATATTAAAATATTTAGTATATTTCTGCTTTTTCTCTGATTAGTTCTTCCAGCCCTACTTGAAAGTGGTCTCTATTATCTGCATCCTATGACTGTAGTAAACTTTGTACTACATCCTGAGGGTTACCTCATGGATATTTCACTAGAAAAAAGCAGGCATATATCTTGAGTTGCATTAATTGCAAGCTGAATGGATGGTTGCATGTCTGCAGTACTCTGTTTTTAATGTTGTCATGGGTGTCATCTCTGTTTCCAGCTTTTTGGTTTTATTGCAGTTTTATTTTCTGCAACTTTCTTGAAATGCAGAAGATGATGGAGTTATGCTGTGATGAATGAGTTGGGGAGCCTATAGCTCAGACTCTAGTTTGTTCAAAGATTGACTATTGAATGTAAAGTATGCAAGGCTAAAGCCAGTTTTGATACGATCTATTGTTGAATGTGCAGTGATTCATTTTCCTTTTCTAAATAAGCTATCTTTGCTGTAGTTCTACCATTTGTCACATTTTTCCATTAATAAGTACCCAGAAGGACAAAAGCATGAGCAGTCATTTCAAATTTCAGTATTAAATAAATTAAATTAGTATATAAGACATACCTTCTTGACATAACAAAACACACACCTGCCAACATACCACATAAATTAGCAGCTCCTAAGATAGTTTCTGGAAAATGATAGCACATGTAAAGGTTTTCCAAAAGGTAATGGTGAGACCTGAAAGGGAATTTTATGAGCATTTGGGAGTGTTTGGCTCTTGTTTCAGGTTATTTTATTCATAGTTCTGTTTGTTATGAGGCATGTGCCTATATTTATAGGGACATCATATTTAAACTTGTGCAGGTACTGTTGCAAGTCTCAGATCAATAACATAGGTAAACATTTACTTTATATTGCCCCCCTTCAATAAAATTCTAAGCATATGACAAAAGTTGATCACATATTTATTTTCTTTACTGGAGAGCATAGCACTCTGGGCTATTAAAAGATATATGACTGTATTATTAAATGGCCATAGCCGTGAGGTTCATGGCTGTCTAGAAATACCGCAACATACTGGAATCTTCAGGATTTAAAATAAATTAAAGGAACAATTTGTATGTTTTATCCTACCACAGCAAAGCTTCCTTACTGCTGATACCACTGTGAAGTTCAGGAAGGTATTGGTTATTCTGACAATGATACCATTGGATTAAAAACAAGCCAGGTTGGAAGAGATCCAGGGTAAGAGTCCTAGCTGAGAAAAAATGAAAAGGTAAGCACATATGGCTGAACAGCTGCTTTCAAATTTATAAAATATCTTCTTTAATCCCTGCAGCTTTCTTGGCTTTTCCCTATTAATTATGTTTCTGCACAGAAAACACTGTGAAAATCATTCCATTTTTTTGTGATTTTCCCAAGATATTAAATCACTTCGATTTCAGGTTTATAGTTTTGGATTTCACTAGAATACCCTGAATGCAGAAGTAAATACATCTAGAGGTGTTAAACAGAGTTTTGAATCATAACGTGGAGAGAGAGGCAAGCAGAATTCTTCTGTAGCGAGTCAGATTATTTATTCGTGGATGCAGCAAACTTCAAACTGAATTTATATACATGATTTTATACATAGTCTAAATCGGGGATGTTTTCTTGCCTCAGTCTCAAGATGATAGATTTAATACTACTAACTTTCACTACTTTACCTTGAAATTCTCAAAGCACATATAAGACATTAATTTATTAACTTTAATAATATACCTAAAGGGAGAGAAAATGTTCCAATTTTCAGCAGTGAAATACAGAGATTGCTGCAATGCCAATACAATACAATGAGTGTAAGACAGAATAGAGATGATAGAATCTAGGGGAGTGACTCCTTTCCATCATTGTCTTAACCCACTGAAACTTTCTGTAATATATTTCAGTTTTCATAAGAAATGATACTCCCTCATTGATTCACCTATAGGAAGTGTCCATATGATATGTCCATTACATATCTCTAAAACAGAGCTTTATTTTTCCTCTAGTTTACTTTTTTGTAGCTTCCAGTATTCTTATTTTAATTTTGATTCTTATTACCTATGTGAAGAGTAAGTAAAATGAAAGATTGCATGTTTTGTTTGAGAAAAATATAATGTTTCAGAAACTGGTTTTCTTTTCAGGTTTTCAATAATGTTTTGGGTTTGTTTTGGTTTGGTTTTTTTCAGATGGCGTTTTAAAGAACAATTAATCTTTCACGATTCTTCTCTAAAATTAAGGAGGTTTTAATTCCTTCAACCAAATGGCTGATCTCAAGAGAAACACAATATTTTTGCTTTTCTTTTCAAATTTAGTTGGGCATATTCTTGGCCACTGAGATGGGTTTTAACATTCTTTTGGTTTGCTGCCTTTTGAAAAGAAACAAATCTGAAAATTTTGCCCCAAGCCCGACTTTTTATGTCAAAAAGGCCTTCTGTGTTCAGACACAGGTACTGGTTTGGGAATGGGAAGAAGTAAAGTTGCATCATGATGATGTTTCACTTGCCCTTCTGCAGCTTAGCTTTATGGAATCATTGAGTCAAACTTATTAAAAGTGTTTTTCCCAGTCCAGCACTATGCCAGCTGAACATGGGTTTAGAACATGTTTTCTTAAAGTTGTTTAGATGTTTGTGACCGGATATTTCAAATCTTCCCCATAAGTATCTGGTAAAAGACAGACACACTATGATTCTGATTGTTTTCAGTCATATTTAAAGAAATCACTCATTCATTGCAACTGATGTTAAACAGAGAGAAATTCAAGTTAGGTGGCTTTTGTGCCCCTAAATACCTCTAATGTCCTGGCTCTTGGACCTAGAACACCTAAAGCACTTCAGGATGAGAAGTCTTTTCAAGTCTTTAACTCCGATCAGTGTTTAAGGGGAATTTGAACAATGCCTTTAACAAAATTCTTTAACTTTTGGTCAACACTGAAGTGATGAGGCAGTTTGACTAGATGATCATTGTAGGTCCCTTGCAAGTGAAAGAATAATATTATTATTATTTCTAGCATTAGTATTAGCATTAGCATTATTACTGGTATTACTACTATTATTGCTATCGCTGTTATTGTTCTTATTATTTTTTGAATACCATAATGTCAGAAATTAGTAAAATCATTCAGTTATAAAAAAAAACCCAAAAAACCCCCCAAAAACTTCCATCATTTTTTCACTTTCTGTAGCAGTATTTGATGTGTGTTTTACTGTAGAAGGACTGAATAATTTTAGTTTGGTAGTGCAAGTACTTGCTCAGAGGGAGAAAACCTCCAGAGTTAGGTCCACATCTGGATTTGGCGGCTCAGTAGATATGTATTTTTCTCTTTTCTTTCAGCATATGGGAGTTTAATAGCTTACCTGTAGAACAGGGAGCTTAGACCTGTTTTTTAAAGACCTCTGTCCTTTTCCGAAGGAGACCTCTATCATTATTCCAAGTACGCTGACAACACAGAACGCACTGTCAAAGTCCTCTAGGTAATACCCTTATTACATGTGTCATTAGAGAATGTTTGCCATATCTGCTTTAACACTGCAGACATTTTAAGTAGGTTATTCCATCACTTTGCCATTTTGATTATGACAACAAAATGACACCATTTTGAAATGGATTTTGGAAAGAAAGGCTAACTGTCCAAAGAGGTCCATGCTCACTCTAATTAAAATTGGCTTAGGTGGCACAACCTTCATAATTCAGACTATGGCTATGAAGGATATGCATGTTGAAAGCGCTCTTTGCTCATTAGTGCTATTTCTGTCAGGCACTGCTACCTGCTCTTTTCTTAATGAATGCTCAGCCATCTCTTCGGAAGATTGTGCTGCTTCCCTGAACTGAGGGAACTGTCTTATTTCCTCCCAAGTTCGTTGAGAGTAAAATCGGGGAGTCACCTCTTTGACATTTCCCAACCTCAGTACTTATTTATCTCTTTGAGACCCTGCGCTCCAGAGATATCACTGTCTTAATTAAGAAGAAGGATGTGACCATGGTAAATTGACTGATTCCATTGATTAAGGACTAGCTGTACAAGTAACATTGATTTTAACAGTGGGTCTACATAAATGTAATTGTTCGAACATGGGGCTGCATAATTATGGTGATGTACGAGAATAGTTGGTTTGTCCTTTTCAACCTTCGCTAACATTCTTTTGCATGGTAATGTACCTCGTCCAATTAGCAGAAATCTTAAATGTTACAAAATGTCTTTTGTGAAGGCACACAGTAATCATTATAGTCTAATTTAATCTAACAGCATCAGACAGATACATCTTTTTCTTTTCCTTTCTTTGCTTCTAGATTTTTCTCCCCTAACCCCTTTTTTTAGTGCTTAGGAGCATTCATACACACATACATGTATAAATGAAAAAATAAATTGGAAAAAGAGCCTTCCTTGCTCTCCCTAACTTAGAAATCCTATGACTTTGAGCCAGAACTCACAGAGATAGTTTATGACTATTGACATTTATTTTTTTGCTGCTTTCCCCATTTTGAATGCTTTCAGGGCATACTGGACATACTCTGCATCTACCCTGCAACTTCCTCAGCCCTACCTCTGTTGGAAAAAGGACATTTTTACCCCAGTGTAGTCAAATTCATGTATTTTTCAGAATTCACCTCCCAACTGTTTGTCTGTCATCTCCATGCTCCTCTTAAAACAGCAGATGCTTGACTGCATGTCTTAGAATTCTTTTTTAGGAGGAATACAAAAGGCTTTAGTGCATGCCATGTTATTCATGGGGGTCAGCAAGCAGAATCTGGAGATCCAGAAATTTAAGCAAGGAGGTAGTAGAAAGCAGCACAAGAGCTGAAGTTTTCATTGCTACAATAAATATGTGGGCCACTTTCAGAGTACAGAACTTGTGCTACTGGTTCATGATTATTTTTTATTCTCGCAGAGCTCTTTGGGACATTAGATTGTCAAGTCTTCTGGGCAACAACCATATCTTGACACTCTGTTTATATGACTGGTGAGTAATTCTTGGTAAGAACTAACAACTTAGTTTTGTAGGGTTGTTTATTTGCTCAAAAAAATCATTTTGTGGCACCAAGAGTTACTTGGAAGTATGAGACAAAGAGCTGAATCACTGGCTTACCTTCTTCTCCAATGTTTTAATAACTATTTTAACCAAACCTGGGAAGTTTGAGTTCACCATTTTGATGCTGCCTATAACTGGAATATACGGGTGTGCATTCAACCTTGACTCAATAAATAATGTAGTCTGATACAGAAGATACATGTAGAATGAGGGACTCACTCTTGCCATTTTTAAATAAAGGTCTTGAACATTAATATCTCAACCCTTGGATGAATGCTCTAACTCTTGGGCAAGAAATTTCTCCAGGCAGGCTGGAAAAAGTGTGGCTCCACAGTGGCTGGGTCTGTAGGGCTAAATTGAATTAATACTTTAGTTTTGCATGCAGGTTCAATGGGAAGTGTAGTTTATCCCAGAACACAAGCTCATCATTGTTCCTTTTCAAACAGAGAGGAGTGAAGCTGAGGTGCACCTCTCTGCCAGTTGAGGTGTGGCAAAAAGGCTCTGCATTTTTCTTTTTAGCCTTATTGCACACAGCAAACACTGAGGCATTCTCCTCCTCATCACCCCACAGCCCAAGAAGTCAAGTGGCTCTCCAAAGGATACAGACAGAAAGTAGGCCACGTTTTTGTCCAGCCTGTCATGAAAAAGCTTTTGCTGACATACGTATTTTCTGGTTGATCACTACATAAGTTATCTCATACAGAGTCCTATACCTAAACTTGTTATCCTGGTAGACATATCATTTTTGTGGCCATTATATGGCAGGTGCCCTTGAAAAGTTTCATTTACTTTTTTTTGCCCAGCTAGAAAATACATCAATATTTATTCCTTATAGCTTCAGTAGGACATACTTTGGATAATCAGACTCCTCCATACTATCAAAAATAGGCAAAAGCTGTCCTTATTGTACGTGTGCATGAGTGCAAGATGTATCTAAATGAGAATGAAAACCCTCCAGCAATCAAGTATGCACACAAGTTAAGAGAAGTGACACTAATACACATGCTTCAGCACATATACATGCATACACACAAAAAAATCATATCCTGGATTTAAAAGGCTTCAAGATTAAAGGCCCAAGGGGTTTAAAACTTAAAGAAATATTCCTTCCACATCATTGCATATTCATGAGTGAGTATTTTGGCAAGCAGGCTGAGCAAAATAGCTTACAGAATTATGGAAGGAAGATTATTGTTGATTCCTGTATGCCACAACAGTGTTTTCACAGAGAGAAAAGAAAATGTAAATAATCATCCAAATGACTGCATTGACACCAGGCAACTCTGAGGGCTCTATGCAACCCAGATCTCATTACGTATTTTTGATCCATGTAAGCTGCAAAGCACAGAAGGGTACTCGAGAGGCCAGCCCCTTCCAGAGACAGGTTAAAAGGTAAGAAAGAAAACCTGTCCTGCACAACATGGCATTGTAAAGGCAGCTTTCCTACAGCTTTTCTCTGCTGCTTTTTGTTGGCCCAGACTTAAATCTCCCACCAGACATCAGGGGTTTGTGTAAGATTCTTATGTGTTCCACCAAATTTGCTCTCAATTACTCTGCAAGAGGAAGAGTTGCTAGAGGCCAATTTTAATCTCAAGGGTTTACATTTTTTTATGACCAGCCACCGCTGTTGTATTGGTTACTCACCTGGATATTTCTGTCTTCCAGTGGTTTTGCTTTTTCTCATCATCTATTTTGCCAAGGTTTATCAGGCCTTCAAATCATTCAGGGTAGAAAATTTTTTTTCCTGTATCACTTTGACATGTGCCACGAATAGATGTGCGTTATATCCCTGATTAGCAAAAAGGTTCAAGAAATTTTGGTGATGAAACCATGCAATATTAATGAGACAATAGATTCTAGAGATTAATAAGTAAATAATATAATTAAAATAGTATGAAAGCAAGAAAGAAACCCATCAAAGAAGTACAAAATTAAGCAATTTGCCATTTGTGTACTTTTACTCAAATCTACTTAATTAACAATAAAATCACCATAAGCAAAGGATAGCCTCTTCAAAAAAAAGCACCTCTTGCATGCATCCTCTTGTAGCAGACAGATAGCTCTGGGGATAAAATTACTGCTATCTTTGCAAGTAGGATCCTCAGCACTGCACTGTGGGAAAAGGTAACAACATAAAGGAAAACATTGCTATATCCGGTATATGAGACATATCAAGATTCAGATATCTCACTCAAACAGAAAAGCACCTTGATTTATGACATAAGATCAGACTTTTTGCAGTTAAAAAAAGTAATGACTTTTTTACTATAAACAGTTCAGTAGCTCTCGTGGAGTTCAGTAATGCTCCAGATGCTGCAGGGATTGGTCATACAGAAACATGCAGCCATGAGAAAGGTGCTATGAACTACATTCAGAAAGCCTGCTTCCAGGTTAAAATAGCAAAGATTTAAAAAAAATGCTTTACTCCAAAGTTTGCTTTTTTTCACCGGAAAGCTTAAAATATTGCATATTCTTCAGAAATATTTCCAGTTTGTGCACAACCAGGGTTTCTTGACCTCTCCTGTGATGCCATAACTCATATAATATCATTACTCTGATGTAACACCCTATTTTTAGAGTTTTGTGGTTTCTCTTCTCTTTCTTTTTTTCTATTTTCTGCTCTCATGCCTTTGAAAAAAGGAGCGCTTGACACCACCTCTCCTTGGTCAGTTAAGCCTTAACTTCTAGTTCTCTGGGGAGGGAAGGTGAGCTGCTGGAAGCATGTTCAAAACCATCAAAACTATGGCTCTTGACTGTCAAGAAATTTAAGGCACAAATTCAGTTGATGATATCTGCAGAGACTTTTGATACTGTATTGTGACGGAGTAACAGTTACTTGTGTCCCTAGTGCAACTCAGTGAACAGGCTCAGCCATCTTCAGCAAACATAAGGTGGGAGTATAAGTTGCAATGTCATTTTTTATACTAATTTTCAGTCCTGAGGCCCACACTCTTGCACTCAAGCATTATCAATGGAGCCAGAAGCACCTTAGGAAACCCTGAGGAGGAGGAGAAGATGCACAGAATGCATAGCTAGTGTACAGCTTTGCTCTAAAATGGTCTCTGGCCTGAGCAACCTTTGCCTTTGGAATAGCAGTTGTTCTTTCTCTCTCCCATGCAGCTGGTAAAAAAACACAACAGTGATGCATTTCCCAGTGTGACCTCTGTATTTGAAGCATCAGCACAAATTGAATTTCTACTGACAACCTGCAATTACTTGAGCAGAAAGCAAAGCATAGAGCAAATCTTCAGGATAACACTGTTAAAGGTATTCATATATTAGATAACGCCATTTCCCACAGGCCACAGGATTAGTATCTGAACAAGTGAAAATGTGGCCACAGAGAATATGTTATGACAATTCATAGTACTTCCATTCCAGATGGGATTTAAGGATCTCCAGTATTCTTATTTTTTTGCTGCCTCTCTTTTGAATTAAGAATATTGTAAATATAAAACCTGTGCTATTGAAAATGCTCCTAATAGTATATTAGAATACAAAGACTGAATTTTTTGATTTCTAAATGAATTCTTTTTGAGGTTGTCCCACTGTCATAAGCTTCTGCAAGGATGACTGTACTATGCACCAGAAATGCTTTTCATCCATGTCTGACTGGTACTTAACAGGGGCTGTGATAGTTTTGTATGAAATTATGCACTAACTCTAACATCTTTTACACTTAAAATTAGAACCTGAACCTTCTGACGTAGATTTTCTTAACAATTTTCTTGTTTGCCTTTCTGAAAATATTTCTCCTCATTCTTAAACCATGGAGTATTAGAGAATTATGAGTACAGCTCACTGGTAGACTGACTGCTGTCTGGAATACTGTGAGTTTGAAAAACTGTTTTCATTTCCTGGTAGCCTTCCATTTTTTCTTGTAGCAGTTCAATTCAGGAGCACCTTTCTATAAAAACTTCAAATAGTAGTCATCTTCTTAAAAAGAGCAGCTGCATACACAGAAATCAAGGTTGGTTGCAAATTTTTGAATGTAGATATGAATTTATTTTGGGGGAACCAATTGTAGGTCTGGGAACATCATTACAAAGTTTAGGAGGTGGCTAGTAGAAATCACCAATAACACGGAGAAATGTGTTGGGTTTCCAGAAGGTGAGTGAAATAAAACAGGGAGTTCCTCTATAATCTACATTTCTTTTTCTTTTTTTTTTTAACTTATAACTAGTTGACTAATGCAAAATCTTGTCATTTGCTATTTTGTAATATGTGCCCTGACATCAGTAAATTGCAAAGAAGTCACATGTTAGTTTGATGAAGTACTTTATATGAGGAGAGAATGGTTTTCATTCCTTGGAAAGGCTCCAAATACTGATCCTTTTGCACTCCTCTAACATTCTGAGGATTCCTTCCTCAAAATGCTTTTGCTAGTACTTTGTTTCTTGTAGGTCAGTGTGAGAGTTTTTTGTTCACAGTTGCTAGGCTGGTATTCTCAAAGGCATGCAGACTGCTTCTCTCCCACTGTATCTCAAACATGTCAGGTTTGAGAAACAGCCACTAGATGCAAAATAAAGTTCAAGGGAACTTTTTTAGTTCTTCAGTCTAACCCGTGAAACAGTAGTTTTAGGGATGAGTGTCCAGGAAACTTCTCATCTCCTGGACATTTTGCAAGTTCTGCTTGCATTTCACTGAAATGCTACATAAATAAATAACTAAACTACATTTATTATTCATTAAATAAAAGTATGAGATTAATTTCTGATAACCAAATGAATAGTTGTGCTTCTTGCCTATTTCAGAATTTCCTTTTACTCAAATGCCATAAAATTTTTTAAGATGATAATTCTGCACTGCAAATAAGCTTGTATCTAAAATAAGTTCTATAATTTTCACTTTGGTTGGTTTGTAGAAAATCTAGCTTAGGAAATTAGCTAATCCAAGCTTGTCTTCATGCAAAAGTTACACCAGTTTAATTTGAATCGCCTTAAAAATCAATTTTGTTAAACCGATGTGAACACTTGTTTGGACACTAGCAAATTGATTTTGCCCTGGCTTATATTGATTTAGCCTAAGTCAGGAAGGAATTCACTTAAGACAAATTAATGCAAGTGTGAAATAAAATTAAAAGTGCCCACATAGGGTTTGCATGGGCTTGCTAAATTGATTTAAAAATACACTTTTAATTAAACTGATACAATTTTGTGTAGGCTAGGCTTAACACCACAAACAGAAATCTTTGGCTTCCAGAAATGACAAAGTCTGTCATGTCCTGAAGGAACCTTAAGTCTGATGACTAGTTCAAGGTGCTGCAAGATTTCTCCATTAATACTTGAAATAGCTTACAGTAATTTTGCAAACACATAGCTCCACTCTCCATCAGGACAAATTCACCTCTTCTTACTCCCACAATTTTCTTTTTTAATTTTTTTTTTCATCAGTGTTGTCTTCCTTATAGTTAAATACAAGCATGAAATGAAATCTGGCTTCTGAACTGGAAGATTTTATAAACCTAAACACAACCATATGTTTTACTGCTCTCCACTGCCATTAAGAAACCCATCTCCAGAACAACTCCAGGACAACTTTCTTCAAATAATACAGGCATTGATTTTAGCACTCTTGCATACTGGGTGCATATTATGTCTCCATTTCTACTGGAGGCATAACAGGACACTTGCTGGCTTCAAAACTTATGCTGTATTTTATTGCAAACCAGTAAGTTTTCATGGTAGAGCCAGTTGCTGAATTTTTATGTGCACTTCAATGCATGATTACCAATTTTTCCTCATGTATTTGTCCAAGTAAAGATGGTCTAGACACCAGTGCCCTTGTAGAGTAACCCTGAATAATGATTTGGAAACCAGGCTGTAACCTTCACTATGTTGTCTGGAACTGGCAATCAAAATCAGAGATTATGCAGAAACCTCGATCTCAGAATGTGTCTTGTTTGCTGAACTTTTGCCAGATGCAAAGTACAGTTTGAGGGAACGCATTACAGATTGTTATGCAGAATTCACCCTACACCCCAATCCCTGATCTCCTAGGAATAGAAAATAACAAAATTACACGTTTCTAGAGACAAGGCTATTCACAGGATGGTAATCATAGCTGGTATTGGATAGGGCAGCCTTGCTTGAGAGCTGCTTTACTTCAGATACAGACATTCCCCTTTGCAGCTGGCTTGTTTCTGTGGTATTTCCACTTCCTCCCTTTCATGGCTCTGCAGGGAATACGATGCCCTGGAATCCTGTTGGTCAGTTCACTTACAAACCAGGAAAACTTTGTTAGTTGTAGATCTGGCAAGGTGATTTTGGCATTGCTGCATCAACTAACAGTATTTTCCATGGGCGAATCTCCATTATCTGCTATCATACAAATAAGAAGCTGAGTCTGGCCAGTTGTCATTTTTTTCTGTGTCTCTCATCAGTAGAAAAATAAACAATGGATGATTTTTATTTACATAGTCATTGTTGTGTCCTGTCTTAATGTTTGGTTTTCTATGCACACAAAAAGTAGTTTCTTAAACCTGTCCACCTTTTGTTGTTCTTCTTGTTTTACTTAGTACTATCTCCAGCTCACCCACATCTTTGCTAAAAGTAGAGTAGCCAGCTGGCAACAGTACTTAGAAAAGAGTGGTATAGCAGCTTCCTGTCTCTCATGTTAAAGCGTTCCTGTCAACAACTTTAAGAGATTTATCCTTCTGCCACTGTTGCTGCAAGTAGTTGACATATTTTGTTTGTAATACACTTCTTCTATATTGATGCTCTATGAATCATTCTTTGTTTTGTATTTATGTATTTGATTTCTATTTCCTAAGAGGAAAAATTTGTGTTTATCCATACTTAATCACACCTTGGTTCTGGGAATGTTAGAAAGACATATAAAAACGTCGAGATTGGATGGGCCACTAAGGTTAAACTGATTTATTATAAAGTTTAGTTTGAGGCACATTTGTGCAATGAAATAGAATAGTTGCAAAATACTTATCCACACCACACCTGTGTTAATAGGCTCAGTTTCCACTGCCTGAAGGGTGCCAACATGGCTCCAATGAGTTATTGAACTTCATTAGTTAACTGTACTGGAATATTTCCCCTCTAGTTTATTTGTTTGTTTGCTTGTTTGCAGGCATTCATGCCTTCAGTGGCTACCACATTATGTTTAAGGAAGTCTCCTGGTACGTCCACGAATTTAAATTTCTTCATTCTTGACTTCAGGGTCATTTTGAATAGGTTATCACATTTCTAATTCCTTTTTTCCGAAGTCTATTTTCACATAAAAGATTATTGCGTGAGTCTTCCCTAAACATGTTTCAATTTCTTATATTCTTGTTTCTAATATCTGTGGACTACAGAGTTGATACTTGTAAACTCACTGTCTCTGTCTTATATAGGGCCAAGTCAAGAATTGTGCTGCCTGTTTAATACCGCAGAAGTTGTCTAGAAGTGATAATTTAAATCTATATGACTTAAAAATATTTAAACCTCATGCCAGAATTATATTTTATCTTGCTACTGGAATCATTTATTCATGTCCTGCTAAACTGTATTAATCCCTTTCTGCATTATGTGTTCAATATCTTTATTTCTTGTGTGTAGGTAATACACTGATATGAATAAAAGTGAGGAACTTCAGCTCTGCATTATTCCAATACTGAGTCACTGTGAGAGCTACCATGGCTTAAAAGTGTTTGTGCATTTCTGATTTGTGCCTATCCAGCTTCTCTTTATTACACGAATATAATTAGAATAATGTCTATATTTTTACATAAACCTATGGATTCCATAGTTATACTTGTCCATGTTATGATTATTAATAGCTCTTAAATTTTGAGCAGTAGTAGATATCAAAGGCACCAGTTGAAACTGATGGTCTCTTGTACATATATAAAACATATACAAATTTAGCTCCCATCAAAAAAATCTCTTCTAGTTAAGGTAATCAGCAAAAAATAAGATTAAAAAAAAGAAATAAATCATAGATGGGCCTTCAATACAGCCATAATGGCTACAATAATATAATGGCTTAAAGAAAGATGTGAGTTAGTTTATTCAGAGAACATGTCCCATGAGAGGCTGTGCAAAAAACCAACTTTCAGTAGTCAATCTGAATCCTCCTAGAGAGTGAGAGATTGTGGGAATGGGTGACAATAGGACTCAGCCAAAATACACAGGTGAGGAGGGAAGGACAGAATTTCAGGGAGCTGGTTGCATGTGTGCTGCGTGGCAAAAAACTGTCACTCCATCCAGCTCTGTGGACATCTCTGTGACTGCAGTGATCAAAATGCAGTGAGGAAGAGAAGGAGAGGGAGTACTGGTCACAAGAGTGGGGATGCAAAAGTGATGCATAAGAAGTATAAAGAGACAGATGATGATGTAAACATAAGTGCATAATAGCAAAACATCCTTACAGAACACACAAACATACCTGATAGCTGCTGGTGGATTTCACCTTTCCTTGAACAATGCAGAATGCTATCTTGCAAGAAAACAATTGATCTCTTTCTAAATTTTCATATAATACACTGCAGTTCAAGACTGAGGACCAGATTCTTACTATATTCAAACCATTCAGAATTCAGAGAAACAAGTCAATGCTACCTGAAAGTACTGGAAGGAAGGACAAGCTTGTGTTTTGTATTATAAACCTTCAGAGTCTACATATGTTGAATTTGACCTGTTATGATTTATTCTTTTCCTATAGTTGCCTTAGGTCGCCACTTGCTCTGTATGGAGAAGTGTAACAAAAATGTGAGAATCAAGGTAAAATGCATTATTGTTTAAGACTTTAATTATTGTGCTGCTAAAAATTAATTCTATGCAGAACAAGTTTAAGAGCTACAGATACCTAAGAAGCTGTCAAATGGCACTGTTAACTATAATAATTTATCCTATAATTTAATGTAGCCCTGACCCCTGTCATAAGTTAATACACCATGAAGAATAGTGTGCAAAAAACATGCTTATTAATGAATTGGAGAAATAATGTGACATTGTTTTTTTCCATTTCCCATGAAATATCTTAATATTGGAGTTAGCAGAGCCTAGACAATTTTTGCTATGTAATTATGGCTGTCCATATCTTACTAACTTGTGCTGTGATTAAAAGGTCTGTAATTTTAATGATGCTATCTGAAGCCAGATTGTTTGATTCAAGACAAAAATAACACTATGTATGAACTCTGTATCATACATTCACATTTTGACTATTTTTGCAAATGGAATGTCTTAATTTGAAATTCTTTATGCATAAATGCTAGCTACAGATGTGTGCATATATGCTAGCTCTATGTGAAATATACTATTTCTCAGGAACCATGGTCCAGTTATTCTTTTATCTCATCTAGTTGCAGAGTAGCACAAGGCCTTAAATAGGTTGGGACTGTTCTTCTGGAGTTTCTCTTCACAGAGGCAGGTATGGTGTAAGGCTGAACCTCCAAGTGGAAAGTCTGCCTGCTGATGCTATGATTGTGTTTCAGATGTTACAACATGCTGTCTACGCTCTGTACTGGTTTTCCATTCCTGCAATTCATGTACTGTTATTTTGTGTACTTTGGTCCAGAAGATGTGCTAGCCTTAGTCACCAGGAGAAACTAAATTCTTTTCTCTGAAAAACTTGTATTTAAGGAGCTATGGGGTCCTTTTGTTCCCCCCAAAAACATATAATCAGTTTCCACCACCTACTAAAAGGAGAGGTTCCTGCATCATAGAGAAGCTTTCTGAAAATGTTGTCTATACGCTCATACTATGAAACTAATTCTGAAGACATCTGAAAGTCTCAGGTAAAGTCTTTGGAATAGTAAATAATCTTCATTCTCCACATTATCTAGCTGCATGTTGATGTTAGTAGTATGTAACTCTGCTTAAAAATTCCTAATGCAGAAGAACCGGATAAATTTTATGATAAACTCCTTTGTAACTAGGCTGGAGCTGTACGCTCTGATTTTTCCTTGGTGCTCTCAAACGTACCTTTAGCTGAGGAACTTTAGTCACAATGAACTTGTGGTAAGACTACTGACAGCTGTGGAAGCAGTGCAAGTGTAAGATAGTCAGCGTCTCCAGAAAAAGTGTCTCCTAGGCACAGCTACAGGTTGGTCAGAGAAGAGATTCAGAGCATCCTTGCAGAGGAGGACTTGGGAGTATTGGTTGATGAGAAAATTAACATGAGCCGGCAGTGTACGCTCACAGCCCAGAAAGCCAATCGTATCCTGGGCTGCATCAAAAGAAATGTGACCAGCAGGTCGAGGGAGGTGATCCTGACCCTCTACTCTGCTCTTGTGAGACCTCACTTGGAGTACTGTGCGCAGTTCTGGTGTCTTCAACATAAAAAGGACATAGAACTGTTGGAACAAGTCCAGAGGAGGGCCAGGAGGATCATCAGGGGACTGGAGCACCTTCCGTATGAAGATAGGCTGAGAAAGTTGTGGCTGTTCAGCATGGGGAAGAGAAGGCTGTGTGGAGACCTCATAACAGCCTTCCAGTATTTGAAGGGGGCCTATAGGGATGCTGGGGATGGACTCTTCGTTAGGGACTGTAATGATAGGAAAAGGGGTAATGGGTTCAAACTTAAACAAACAGGGGAAGTTTAGATTGGATATAAGGAGGAAGTTCTTTACTGTGAGGGTGGTGAGGGAAGCTGTGAATGCTCCATCCCTGGCAGTGTTCAAGGCCAGGCTGGACAGACCCTTGGATGACATGGTTTGGTGTGAGGTGTCCCTGCCCATGGCAGGGGGGTTGGAGCTAGATGATCTTAAGATCCTTTCCAACCTTAACTATTCTATGATTCTATGAAAAAGGAGACACACCCAGTAGCCAGCCTGCATAGAGTCTCCTACTTCATGGTTACAGTGCTAACAAAGTATGAGTTACCTTCTCTAAAGAAGAAATTGATCAAGTATTTCAAGATGGGCACTAAAATTTTATGGTAGTCACATTGTAAAGCAGAGACAATTTTTCTTATAGCTCAAAAAATATAGATATTAAAAAAAAAAAATATTTCTTATTTTTTTAAATTGAGACCTTAAATTTTGTCTTCTAATTGTATGGTTACAAAAATGGGCTTCAATTCAACAAGGTATTCCTGTATGATATACAAGTTCACTTTTTGATAAAATGTTTGGACATTGAAGTCGATGGGACGCCTGGAGAAGCTTAATAATTTCTCTTTTTTTCACACAGAAATGGACTGCCCTAAGTGGTTTGGTGGTTCCAGCTCAATGAAAACTAGCAGGTTCTCACTGATATTGAATGTCTGACAACTTGTTTAACAATTGACTTAATGAGCTAAACTTAGGTCAGTTTTAAAAGGATTTCCTTTATTTGTGTAAACATCTTAG
Source organism: Psilopsiagon aymara (assembly GCA_024733675.1). NCBI lineage: Eukaryota > Metazoa > Chordata > Aves > Psittaciformes > Psittacidae > Psilopsiagon > Psilopsiagon aymara. Next base: position 12,105 of record JANRGW010001911.1, on the reverse strand, counting down.
AGGATTGTTTCTGGATACACATTAATTTCTTAATAAGTTTCTAGTAGAAATGCTGAGCCATTTTACACTCACTTGATTCCTCTGAGATTTTCTAACTTGTATGGATTGCATACAATGCTCAAAAGCAATGAAAGGGTTAAATCTCTTGTTGGTTTTAGGCTTGCACTGTATATAGGGACTTGACATTTTCACATTAATTAAAACAGACTGCTTCAGTCACTATGCACATGCAACTCATATTTAATTCAATGGAATTGTTCAGTGAGCATTGATGGAAGAGTTTGGTCCCTATATTTAGTATTGTGGCAATCAGGAAAAGTCTTATCCAGTGGTATATTTAATGGTATATCTAATTTACCCACAGCCCAAATATTGAAATATTCAAGCCTTTGAAATATTTTGTTTAAATTAAGTATTCATTTCAGTAAGGGGAATCTTCAAGCCCTTCCTTAAGCAAAACTTAAGTTTGGGACTTGAATATCTTTACGAACGCCACCTCCAGTACACTAACGTTATTGTAGAGGGTTTCGTTACTGCCAATATGGATAGTATTTATCCACACAAAGTGTAGAGATTATGGTACATAAGTTTTCACGGATTTCATTTCCCACTTAAGAGCACAATTACTGGAATCCCATGAGGACGCGTAGCCTTTTCCCTTGAGTTATAGAATATATGACGACTCCTGGTGTCTGAGGTATTTTTTATTTGTTTGAAAAAAGAAAATCAGATGCTCTGGCTACGTCTAGACTTAAGGGTGGGTTCACAACATAGTAATCATAAACTGAGGGTGAGTGATAATAATGGCCAACGAAGGTTGTTCTCCTTCAAACAAAGCATCTGAGAGATGTTTTGTTTCCTGAAGTATCCTAATACATTACTGAGGTGCAGCACTCCATTATCCAATTGTTGATATATAGCAAGTGTATAATGGAGTTGTGGGTTTGTCCTCTGTGATGCTGGACCATATCTGTGTACCTTCAATAGGCTCCACACCTTTACATCTGCAAATAGTGCATTCTCCTGAGAAGCTGTGTAATGCATATGGGGAAGGAGGAAGTGGGTTATTAGATAACATTTGCCTGGCAGAATAATGCTTCAATTCAAGCTGATTTTCAAAGTCTATTAGTTCCATTTTTCCCTGATCAATGGAAGAAAAAAAAAAACAAAAGAGGATCAAAGGAACCCTCTGCTGATCTCCATTTAAATATTAAAAGATTTAGGAGCTAAATAATCATAGGGTGTTAGCTCTATTCCATCTTGAGACTGTTACAAACACTCATAAGTGTATACAGTTTCTTCCTTAAAATCCTTGGAAATGTTGAACTTAATATAGTTTCTTATATTTTAGTGAAAAGGCAGCTGTAGATGTCATCATGACTATGGACTTTTATAGTGCCGTAAAAATTCAGTGTCATCATAAATTCAGGCTGCTGAAAATGTTGACATTTATATCAACTTCTACAAGGACATATTTTAAAATTATATTAAAACTTTATGCAGCAACTTTTATTTAGTCAAAAAAGTAAGATTATAAAGCAAAATATTTGCTCTCATGTGAGAATGAAGACGTGTGACAGTTTATAAAAAAGGATGAAAATGAAATGTTTTTGTAAAGCATATTAGTCAGACACAAAAACACAAGACACTTGAATCCTGTTTATGTTAAACAAGTAATTGAAGTAAAAAAATAATATTCACATCTATTGTCCTTAGCATAGATTGTTTATTATTCGGTCATGTATCAGTGTCATAGATATATTACAACATTGCTCTTAAAGCTCAGCAATTCTGTATGTGGTTTGCACTGAAAAGTCCGTATTTCTATTAAGTTTCTGGGATCCATAAAAACCAAGTGAGCTTAATGAATGCTGTTAAAAGTACAACATAATGGAAATTTGGGTTCTTGAATCTACTAAAATTTGAGCTGCTATGATGCAGCCCTTTGGGAATCTGGATAAAATGGACTGCATGGATCCCAAAATAGCATAACCATACAGGTTGAAAACTACAACACATGGACAGTTGCTTGTGAAGTACTTGAGCCAGATCTCTTACACTAAGTTAAACCACTGATTTCAGACAGCTGTGAAATAAGCATAGCATGTATTTCACAGAAACTAAATAAAAAGCAACATTAAAGGGGGGTGGGGATGCAAAATGCCACTTGCTTTTTATTCTTTGAAGATACTCAGGAATTATCAAATAACTCCTCCTTTCCATCAACTTTCATTGAAGTAGATTCAGAGTCCAGTGCACCACAGAGAAAAAAATGCATTGAGTATTTCCCTCAAAATAGTGACATTTATGTCCCAGCAGAGCTTAAGAGACTGAGCTTAGGGGCTGAGCCCACTCCTAGTAGAGTCAGCAATACAGCCCTATTAATTTCCTTTCAGTAATATCAGGCACTAACACTGAACAGAGCTGCATCAAAGACTTTAACTTTGATATTAATGCATAAAGAAGATTTGGAATGAATTTTCTGACCCTTATGCTCAGATTTGAAGAATTTTTGTATATAAAGACAGGCTTCTTGAAGTTTAATGGCAATTTTAGTTATGCATATCAAGGATACTTTAAACTAGATGCGTTGTAGGAGGGGGGCATCATTCCATCCCAACAAACCCAGCCACTTGCCAGCACCTGTAATAAATGCTTGGAGCAATGTAGAGATATTCCAGCCGCTCCAGCCAATGAGCCAGCTTCATTTGGAGCTCGGCTCAGATACCTCTATACAAACACCTGTAGCATGGGGAACAAACAAGAGGAATTAGAGATGTGTGCACGTCTGCAGGGGTATGATAAAATAGGCATCACAGAAACATGATGGAATGGCTCCTATGACTGGTGTGCTGGAATGGAAGGTTATAGGCTCTTTAGAAAAGACAGGCTCAGCAGGCATGGAGGAGGAGTTTCTATTTATGTTAACGATAGGCTGGAGAGTATGGAACTCTATCTGGGGACAGGTGAGCAGTCAACAGAGAGTTTGTGGGTTAAAAGGAGAACAGCGATGGGAGACATTATTGTGGGGTTCTGTTACAGACCGCCTGATCAAGATGGCTCGGTGGATGAAGTGCTCTACAGACAGACAGGAACTGCCTCATGCTCACAGGCCCTTGTTCTCATGGGGGACTTCAACCACCCTGATATCTGTTGGAGGGACAGTACCGCCCGGCATAAGCAATCCAGGAAGTTCCTTGATTGTGTGGAAGACAACTTCTGCAAATAATAGAGGAGCCGACAAGGAGAGGTGCCATGCTTGACCTTCTCCTCACGAACAGGGAAGGGATGGCTGGAAATGTGACTCTCCAGGGCATCCTTGGTTGCAGTGATCATGAGATGGTAGAATTCGAGAACCTCAGGACAGTGAGAAGAGCGTGCAGCAAGCTCACTGCCTGGGACTTCAAGAGAGTGGACTTTGGCCTCTTCAGGAACCTGCTTAGTAAGGTTCCATGGGATATAGCCCTAGAGGGCAGGGGGGCCCAAGACTC
>JANRGW010001910.1:0-25765 GCA_024733675.1 Psilopsiagon aymara | reverse complement strand
CCCCCTGAGCTGCTGCTCACGCTCCGGGGGCGCAGCCCCACACTGGGGGGGTTCTGAGCTCAGGCGCTCCCTGAAGCCGCTCATGAGGAGCTTCTCGCACCCAACACCTGCACTCCTTGCGCAGCTCCATTGGGTCCCCCCCATTCTATGTCTGTGCTGGGGTTGCCCCGCCCTGGGGCAGGACCCTGCCCTTGGCATGATTGAGCTCCAGGAGGTTCCCATGAGATGATCCCTTCCCTGTGCAGCTCCCAGCGCCGCGCTCAGCACTCACCCATCAGCTGCTGCTTTGCCTCCAGCCCCCCTCCTGCTCCTGAGTGCCCATGGGCAGAGCCTGGTGCCTGTGGGCTCCGCAGCCGCTGACCCCGCGCCCATTGCCTTGCAGAGTTGGCTGTGCCTGATCGCGCTGGGCGCCTCCTTCCTGGCCTGCGGGACGAGGGTAAGCGTCACCCGGACCCTGCTGAGCGAGGAGTCGCCTTCCCACTCCCCTAAGTAGCCCCGGTGCCCCTGCACAGCGAGTAGCCATCAGAGCCAGTGTGTGCCTATGGTTTACTGTGTGAACGTAGACAAACGTATGTGCAGTTTGCACAGGGAGGGGGTGAGGGAATTCCCGCGGACGTTTCCTTTGCTGAGCGCCTCTGTTCACGCTGGGGGGGGGCAGCGCGTGGCTGTGGGGCAGACACCAACCCGGGCTGCAGCCTCCCCTGCGCGGCTGCTCCCGCTCTGCGCCTCCCCCCCCGCAGCGGGAACGCCGGAGCTCCGGGGACCGCTGCTGCTGCGCTCGAGCATCTCCAGAACTAAGCTGGGACGCTCCCAGAGCAGCCTTTGGGTGGGGGGTGGAGGCTGCCACCGCTGCCAGACCCTGACACGGTGACACTCCCCCCGGGTCCCCTCCTCCGGGCTGGAGCTGCAGCTCGGATCCCACTGGGTCTGTGTGGTCTCCCCCCGGGGGTGGGAGGACCTTGGGAATCCTCAGCATTAACGTTGTTCTTCGTTGCTGGCGCTCGCCCGGCGCATGGCTCTGGTGCTCAGCAAAGGAAAGGCCCTGTGATGTCTGTGGTTATTTGTGGTTGAAGTGTGATTTGTTCCCCTCTGCCTGTGATTCATGGAACGCTCGTGAGAGTCCTCAGCAATTCCTGCTTTCTGGCTCGGAACGCCCCGGCTCAGCGGACGCCGGTCGCCTGCTCCGGGGGGGGCACGGTTCTAATGCAGCTCCAGGGCTTCATTTGCTAATCCCTGCTCTAAAAACACTACAAACCCTTCCCACTGCCCTTCTGCTCCACATGGAATGATTCCAGTCCCTTCCATGAAGAAGTCTTCACATGGAGAACATCCAAAGTCTGCTCTGTGGGTTTGCTTTGCTTCCACGATTGGAAAAGTCCATCTGTGGTTCCTCCCGGCAGCCGATGGGTTTTGGGTGACATCCCCTGTCCCAGGGTGCTTTTAGGTGTCTTGATCATGAGGATTGGGTGCCCAGGATCTGTTCCTCTGAGCACCTGAGAGCCGTGCCTGGGCATGGGACAGGCTCAGCTCCACGAAGGGGGTTTAAGTACCAACGCCCTTTTGTAGACCTGAAAAGACCACGAAGGGGCGGTTTGGTGTGGCACAAACAGCCTCAGCTCCTCCCCCCCCAGGACAGGGACATTCCTGCATTCACAGAACCATGGAAGTGGTTGGGTTGGAAGGGACCTTAAAGCTCATCCAGAGCCGACCTTGAGCACTGCAGGGATGGGGCACCCACAGCCCCTCCGGGCACCCTGTGCCGCGCCTCAGCACCCGCACAGGGCAGAGCTTCTGCCCAGGAGCTCAGCTCATCCCCCCTCGGGCAGTTAAAGCCATTCCCCTCATCCCGTCCCTGCATCCCTCATCCAAAGCCCCTCCCCAGGTTCCTGCAGCCCCTTCATGCTCCGGAGCTGCTCTCAGGTCCCCCCTTCCCGCAGCAGAGGGCCGGATCCCCCCCTGAGCTGCTGCTCACGCTCCGGGGGCGCAGCCCCACACTGGGGGGGTTCTGAGCTCAGGCGCTCCCTGAAGCTGCTCATGGGGCCCCCACGTCCTTCTCGGGCAGCTCCACGCGGTCCCCCCCAGCCCGTGCCTGTGCCTGTGCCTGTCTGGGGTTCCCCACCCTGGGCAGGACCCTGCCCTTGCCCGGGTTGAGCTCCGGGAGGTTCCTGATGGAGCTTCCCAGGGCTGCCCACACCCGGATTTAATGCCGAAATCCATCCCCGTCCTCAGCGTTGCTCTGATCCCAGGCAGGGAATCGCTCCCGGTGTCAAAGTGTGGGGTTTGGTCACGGGCGGGAGCGGTTGGGATGTGCCAACCCTCTGCCAGGCAGCGGCGTTCTGTCCTCTGCTTTCCTGGATTTGGGATGGCCAAAGGGCCGCTACCAACTTGTAGGTGGCAGCGGCACAGCGGAGCCTCCTCACTCCCACCTCCTGCTCCTCCGAAAGCTCAGTTTAGTTTTGCTGTGTCTCCTCGGAAGCAGTTTGTGGATCCCCATGGTGCCATTAAACGATGGATCGTTTTCCACTTGGCTCCTTGGATCATTTTTGGGGGGGTTGCTTGGAAGCGGTGGTGATTCTTGGCTGTAGAGGAGATCCCATGGCTCCAGAGCCCACAGAGCATGCTGGCCGGAGCAGATCCATTGGGATCCGTGCAGGATCCGACCCTCAGCCTCGGCTGTGCTCGCTCCGGGCTCCCCAGGTCCATTGTGACCATGGCCTCTAAGAAGAGGGTGAAGGATGGAGCCACCGTGAGCTGCGCAGCGCCAGCCCCAATGGCATCCATGGAACCATGGATGAAGGGCCCTGAAAGCTCCTCCAGCTCCAACCCCTGCCATGTGCAGGGACCCTTCCTCCAGAGCAGGGGGCTCCGAGCCCTGTGTCCAGCCCGGCCTGGAGCACTGCAGGGATGGGCAGCCTGATTGCCTGGAGCCCTATGGAAGCGAATGCTATTCCATGGGCAGATCCCATCCAGGTCTCTTCCTAAGTGCCCCTAATGACGGATGCGAGGGCGTGGGGCGATGCTGCAGGTGCTGTCCCCATTGCGCCGTTCCATGGCTTGGCTGCTTCAACGCTGCTTTGCTTTGATTCCCAAAGGATGGAAGCCCCAAAGCTCCAGGTCTGGGGGGGGTGCCCTGAGGCTGGGCTGGGGGAGCCCGGCTCACCTCTAACTCTCGCCCTTCACCTCTTCCAGCACCACCTGGGACTCGCTGCCTGCCCGGAGCTCTTCCTGCTCAACAGCGTGGACACGGACACGCTCGTCGCCAGATGAGTCCTGACCCCCGAGGACAGAACGGTGTCATGGGAACCGGCCCTGGCTCGGGCTCAGCACCGAGCTGGGCCCATGATGGGACCCTGAGTGCAGCCGGGGCTCGGACAATGGGACCGGATGGTCCCGGGAGCGCTGGGAATTGCCGTGGAGCCGGAGCGGCCAACCCCAACCTTGGGCTTTGCCCCCAGGTTCCTCAAGTTGTCCCCGTTTAGTTCCCGATGGCTGCTCTGGGAAAGGATTCGTCACTGTTACTCCAGTTCGGGTTCACGCGTCGCTCCCGTGGGTGCTAATCTGTATCTTCCTAATTTGAGGAATATTCCGGGTTTGGGAAAGCCATCGGAGCAGAGCTCCATTAACGATGGTTTCAGACAGCTGAGGAGGAGCCGCGGTGCCCCAGGGCTGAGCCCCTCCGCAGCCTCTTCCTCACGGGGATGCTTCTTCCCACAGCTCCTCCTTCCCGCGGGTTACTCCCAGCCCGGAGCCGCCGGCGCTCTGGGGGAGGATCCCCTCTGGCGCCGCTTGCCCGGCACGCTGCGGCATCCCATGCTCAGCGGCTGAACGCATGGAGCCGCTTTAACTCAGGGAACCTCCGGAGTCAATTCCCAACCCCTTGGCTTCCAGTTTGATTTGACACGAGCGAGGCCGCAGCCGGCTTCTCCTTAATTAAATCATAGAATCAGAGAATGGTTTGGGTTGGAAAGGGCCTTCAGATCATCCAACCCCCTGCCATGGGCAGGGACACCTCCAACTAAACCATATCACTGAAGGCTCTGTGCAACCCGGCCTTGAACACCGCCAGCGATGGAGCATTCACAGCTTCCCTGGGCAACCATTGCAGTGCCTCAGCACCCTCACAGGAAAGAACTTCTTCCTCAGATCCCATCTAAACTTCCCCTGGTTCAGTCTGAACCCGTTACCCCTTCTCCTCTCACTGCAGTCCCCGATGAAGAGTCCCTCCCCAGCATCCCCATAGCCCCCTTCAGACACTGAAGCTGCTCTGAGGTCTCCCCGCAGCCTTCTCTTCTCCAGGCTGAACAGCCCCAACTTCCTCATCCCATCTCCATATGGAGCTGCTCCATCCCCTGCTCATCCCCGTGGCCTCCTCTGCACTTGTTCCATCACTTCCATGTCCTTTTGATGTTGAGGACCCCAGAACTGCCCCCGGTGCTCCAAGTGAGGTCTCTCAGAGCAGAGCAGAGGGGCAGCATCACCTCCATGACTGCTGGGCACGCTGCTGGCGATGCAGCCCAGGATGCGGTTGGTTTCTGGGCTCAAGCGCACACTGAAGGCTCATGCTCATTTCTCATGGCTCCTTTCGCCACGCTTGTGCTGAGGCTTCAATCCTTGGCTCCAGACAGAGATTGAGATCATGTTTGGGAAGCCTCTTGCAGTTGAAACTGATAGGGCTTTGCCTGGAGATGGCTGTGCTTTGGCTGCATGGATGCAGCTCACCAGGTAACACATGAGCTGCCTTTAGTGCACCAGCCGCAGTAGCAGCAGTTGGGTCTGTTGGATGCTGCGCCGGCTCAGCATCCTTGCAGGACTGTCGGGGGGGTCCTGAGGTCCTGTTGCTGGTCCTGCCTGGTGGTTCTCTTGGGGGCAAGGGGTGTGGTGCTCTTCATCAAACAAAGGAAGCCAATGCAGAGCTTCCCCTGGGAATTCCCCAGCTTTAGGGCTGGCTGTGTCCCTGCGGTAGGAACAGCGACAGAAATTGGTCCTGGTCATTCAGGGCTGATGGGGTAGTGTGGTGGAGGGGGAGGGATGGATGCATGGTCCAGGGGTCCTGGAGCAATGGGACTGGCTCAGGCACAGCTCAGGTCCCATCAATGCAATGCAGGAGTTGTTCTGCGTTGCCCTGGTAGGATATGGCTTCATTCTCGCTTTCCAGTTGTCAGTGGGGAAACTGAGGCACGGAGCAGAGACAGTAAAGTAGTGACTTGGGTCTTTCTCTCCTGGGCCCTACAACAGTGACCAGACCTCAGTGGTCCAGCTCCCAGTGCCCTGCTCAGGCCCCAGCGCTCTCTCCCATTGCTTTGGGTGATGAAAGCTCAGAAGCAGCAATGAGAAGAATAATACCCAAAAGCCTGTGACAGGGAGGGAAAGCAGCTAAAACGTCTTTTCTTGCAGGCCCAGGCTGGTGCTGAGCCCCTACCCATGCAGCCTGGCTGCAGAGACCCCTCTCTGACCACCCTTCTTCACTCAGTTGAACATTAAGAGCTCCCAACCCCCCCCCGTTCCGCTCCGGTTTCATTCCGGACAGCACCCGCGCTGTGCTCCTGCTCTTCCCCTCTCCTGCAGCACAAGGGCTGTGCTGAGCAGTGCTGAGCCTCCCTGGCCTCGCACACCGCGCTGGTGTCTGCGGTGTTCCTGTGGCCGGGATGCGGGCAGGGATGCGCAGGATGCTGCCTGCAGAGGCAGCTCTGTGCTCAGTGCTGTGTGCTGGGCTGGGGAGGGCAGGTGTGACCGGAGCACAATCACTGCTCCATCACTGCTCCATCGCTGCTCCATCGCTGCTCCGTCACTGCTCTGTTGCAGCTCCATCTCTGCTCAATCACAGCTCAATCACTGCTCCATCTCTGCTCAATCACTGCTCCATCTCTGCTCAATCACAGCTCCGTCACTGCTCTGTCACTGCTCAATCACTGCTCAGTCACTTCCCCATCTCTGCTCAATCACAGCTCCATCAGTGCTGCGTCACTGCTTCATCTCTGCTCAATCACTCCTCCATCACTGCTCCCTTTGCCCAGTGAGGAATCGGGTTTAACGTGTGGGCAGCAAACAGAGCAGAGAAAGATGCTCCCTGTCCTGGGTCCTTGAGCACCTCTGAGGGCTTTGACTGTTTTGGATCTCCCATAATCATGGAATGGATTGTGTTGGAAGGGATGTTAAAGCTCCTCCAGCTCCAACCCTCTGCTATGAGCAGGGCCCCCTTCCACTGGAGCAGGGTGCTCCAAGCCCCTGTGTCCAACCTGGCCTTGAGCACTGCCAGGGATGGGGCTCCTCTGGGCACCCTGTGCCAGTGCCTCAGCACCCTCCCAGGGAAGAGCTTCTGCCCAAGAGCTCATCTCAGTCTCCCCTCAGGCAGTTAAAGCCATTCCCCTTGGCCTGTACCTCCATCCCTTGTCCAAAGCTCCTCTCCAGGTTTCCTGCAGCCCTTTGGAACTGGATGAGCTTTAAGGTCCTTTCCCACCCAAACCATTCCATGATTCTGTGATTCTGCTGCTGAGTTTAGCCAGAGCCCTCAGCTGAGACTGGGGAAGGAAGTGCTGTTTCAGGTGGGATGTAGGAAGAAATGAGGACACCAACAGTGCAATGGGTTGTGTTTGACACTCAGTGTTTATTGTACCAGCCATGGGCCCCGCGCTGTGGGTACAGGGGTGCTGCAGAGGCATCTGTCCTGCAGAGACGTGGGATCACTGCAGTGCACTCAATGGGGATGTGCCAAGAGGCTGTTGGCAACTGCCTGGGAACTCAAAGTGGTGCTGCTGGCAGTGGCTGGGGCCAGTGCCTGGCCTGCCAAAGCAGGATGGTGCAGGGCACGGTGTGGGTGTGCAAGAAGGTCACAGGGATGCGTGTCTGAGGCCGGAGCATCCCCCCTGCTCTGCTCACGGGGGATGTGGCACCCCCAGAGCTGGCTCTGGTAGCTGTGGTGTGACATGATCGGTGTCAGTAACTACAAAGACAAGTCCTGCTCGTTGCAGTTAAATGGGAACCAATGCCCTTGTTTTTAGGACCTACCCCCACTGTGTGTGGACTTGATAAGATGGGGGGAGATGCTCTCTGTTAGAGAGAGCTGGCTTATGAGTCTAAAAGGTTAGAGGAGCTTTAGCTTTGGGGGCATGGGGAGGAGTGAGAGGCAGCCCAAAAGGCACTTCAATGCTGTGGCCAAGCATCCCCCAGTGCAACCAGCGTGTTTGTCACCACACCTGCAAATCCAGGTATCCCAAACGCACCTGCATCTCCCCATCAGCTTTGAGCTCAAAGCTGCCTTCCTCTGAAAGCCACCTCCCCAACACCTCAGACACGCCCGGAGCAGGGATGGAGCAGGCAGAAGGATTTAGGAATGCTGGTAAAACGGCTCGGCTGGCGGCTGCTGGCTTACAAGCTGATGTAATGGTACTTTCCCCTCCTGCCAAGTGTCCGATAGGCACATCCCAAAGGTTGTGAGCGCGAATCTTCTGGGATGACACAGCTGGAGAGGAGGATGTCAGTGTGAGTGTCTGAATGGGGGAGCCTTTCAAATCCTGCCTTGGTTTCTGCGTGTAGGTAACAGAGATGTGAACTGGGGTGTTGGGGAGACAATGGAGACAGCCTGGAGTGGATTCCCATCCTCTGTCCCTCGGCTGTTGGCTTGAGTTCAGGAGAAAGTGCTTTGGCCTCATGCGGCTACAGATGCCAATGGGTGCTGTGTTCATGCTGGGCTCTGGTTCTCCTAGGAGCACTCCTCGGTGGGCAGGGAGCTGGGCTTTGGCTGGGCACCACTGGAGAAAGCTTCTGCTTCTGGTGTCCCTGGGTCATCACTGTGGCTGCTGGGGGGCAGTGCCTTTGTGCTGCCTCCGTTTGCCTTCATCTCTCCGTTGGCACTGCCTGGTTTTCTTGCAAAGAGCTTGGAGTTTCTCAGGGTGCTGGCGGAAACTGGGGGGGGGGGGAAGGAATGGAGGGGTCAGAAACCTTTCATTCCCCCTCAGCTTTCCCAACCTGGGGGGATAAAACCACTTACGGTGCTTTGGTCTGGAGTGGACGCTGCTGATGACTGTGGGTATTGGTTGCTCCATGCTGTGAATGCAAGGACAGAGTGTGAGGACACATTAACAGTGCCACAGAGGTAAAGAGGACGGGAGTGTGGCCCCTGTGAGCCATGGTAGAGTCAAGTGCATGGCTGGTTCAGGAAGGGTCCCTCAGAAGCATCTGGGCAAAGCACCATGTAGGGAGGTGCTGGACCCGCCAGTGTGAGGGGCTAAGGAAAACTCCAGGGCCAGGAATAGGGCTGAGCTCTATGGGGACTGCTGGGATTTGCTCTTTCTTTGGTCACACCTTCAATACCAGACCCAAAGCTTGGGATGGCTGCTTTCTCCCTACGTGTTTGGTGCATCCCTTCCTCTCTTTGGGCCCAGCTTACCTGCTCTCCTCCCCTTCCATCAGCTTCCTGTAAGTTAGGATCTCCACATCCAGTGCTAGCTTGATGTTCATCAGCTCCTGATACTCCTTCACCAGATGAGCCATGTCCTCCTTGCTCTTCTGTAGGGCTTCTTCTAGCTTGACCAGTTTGGCTTTGGCATCCTTGAGGGCCATCTCGCCGTGCTCTCCTGCTTCTTTGATATGCTCCTCTAAGTAAAGGCACTGGTTTTGTGGAGGAAAGGGTTGGGAGGTGTTAAGTGTGTTGGAGTTTGACCCGTGTGTCCGTTCTGTCACCCAGCCCAGGCCATACCTGGCTCTTTTGGGACACGATGCAGGACCTCAGCTTCTGGATCTGGATGTTCAGGTCTGCGATCTCCCGGCGGCTGTCCAGGAGGTGACCCCCGTAGGTGCCTGACTGGATGCTGCCTTCATTCAGCTGCAGGTGATGTGGAATGCGGGGGGTTATCCCACTGCTCATAGGGAGAAGCACCCAATGGGGGTTTGGGGAGGATGTGGGGCTGTTCTCCTCTCCTGCCTGGAGCTGGGCCAGGTCACACACACTGTCTCTTATTAGGGTTAATCACATTCCTGCTCTGTTTGGAGGAGGCATCAGCGGAATGTCATTTGCATCTTAGGTGGGACAGGCTGCCGCTGGGAGATGTCCCTGCCTTTTCCCACTGGCAGCACGGGCAGCCCAGAGCAATGAAACTACCAATTTCCACACCCGAGTCAGGAGGAGTTGGTCTGGATGAGCACCGGGTCCCTCCCTCCATCCCAGGCTCAGTCTCTCCCTCCACGGCTCCTCGCTGATTCCTGCAGTTTCGAGGCTGCTCTCCTTCCCTCTTCTCTCACCTCTCCCCAGTAGCTATCAGATAAGGAGCCAAATACCTTTCTCCTGGTGAGTGCTTCAGCCTCCTCCCAGCTCCGAAGAGCCAAAGCCTCGTACTGGGCCCTCACTTCTTCCACAATCCTGCTCAGGTCCAGCTTGCACACGTTGTCAATTCCCAGGACAACAGAGATGTCCTTGATTTCTGTCAGCAGCTCCTCCAGCTCCTGAGTAGCAAAGAGAGAATAGGGCTGAGATGCCAAGCAGGCAACAGAGCGAGCAGGAGAGAGATGGACCCTGGCTGAGCTGCTGTGTGTAGCCTGGGCTACAAACATCCTCCGTGTGCAGTGTGGAGGGAGGCAGATTTCCAGGCTTTGGAAGCTGCTATTGCTTCATCCAAAGAACTCAGACGCAGGTTTGGGACCTTTGGATACAATCTGTCAGAGTCTGACAAAATAGCTCCTCTGTACGGGATGCAGGGCAGGTTCATTGGACTGATACCATCATGGAACCATGGAATGGTTTGGGTTGAAGGGACTTTTAAGATCATCCAGCTCCAGCCCCTGCCACAGGGACAGGGACACCTCCCACTGGAGCAGGGTGCCCCAAGCCCCATCCAACCCGGCCTTGAACACTGCCAGGGATGGGGCAGCCAAACCTTCTCCATTCAGCCCATTCCAGGGTCCCAGCACCCTCCCAGGGAAGAGCTTCTCCCTTATCTCCAACCTGAGCTTCCCCTGTTCCAGTCTGAACCCATCACCCCTTGTCCCATCGCTCCAGCCCCTGATGCAGGACCCTCTGCAGCATCCTTGGAGCCCCCTTCAGGCACTGGAAGCTGCTCTGAGCTCTCCACGCAGCTCCTCTGCTCCAGCCCCCATGTTCTCAGCCTGGCTCTTATGGGAGCTGCTCCAGGCTGGTGCTGCTGGAAAGGTGCCTTCGCTGAGTTCTGCTGAGTATCTGAGAGGCTGTGCCTGCCACTTGTGTTGTTAGGGTCTGCTTTATGTCTTGTTAGAGCAGGGGGAATCAGGACCCTGCTCTGAGCACATCCATCACTACCAAACCTATTCCACTGTGCAGAGCTGCTCTCATGTGCTGGGGAAGCTCAACCCAGCATGGGGGATGCAGGAATGTGCACGCACAAGCGCAGCATCACTGACAGGGGTATTTGCTCTTGATAGCTGGAGCCAAACAATGCTGAATGCAGACTGCCCTCAGTGAACCTGGAAAGGGCCCTTAATCCCTGCCTGTAAACTGCACTCCTGGGTGGTTTGTACCCAGGCAAGACATGACTTGATGTTGAGCATGGACACAGTCACCCGGCAGCTCCCTGCGGGGGTGTCACTGTTATCTCTGCAGTGCTTCTGATGTGCACAGTGTTGAAAGGGAGCAGCACAGCTCCCTGCTCAGCTTTTTCCTTTCATCTTAATGGGTTTGTTCTTCCCTTTTGTGCTGAGGGCTCTGATCTGCACAGAGGTATTTGTATTCCGTGCTTACCTTGCCTTCCCCTGGCTGGGGAAATAAAGGGCACCCTGACATGGGGATTCATGAGTACCAGGGAGATACCGCATCACTCTTCCCAGGAACAGGATGAGTGGGGTTTTTCCCACTGGTGTGCAGTCCTGGAGTCTCTTTGTTAATCCTGGAGCAGGTGAATAGTGTATGAGAAGGTGCATGTTTATTGCAAGTATTGAGCATCCTCTGCCAGGGGAAGAGGAAGAGAACCTGGTGGTTTCTTAATGGGGATTGAGGCTGGGATTGCCTCCTGCTTCCTACCAACGCTGTGGGCAAAGCTGCTGAGCAGAGCTTCCCTCATTTGCCCTTCCATTGATGTCAGTCACATCAACAGGCACAGGGGAGCAAATGACCTGAAAAAACGAAGCTATGGAGAGGAGAGGGCAGAGGGGTTTTCCTTGCAGGAAGCAGGGGTGCGGGTCTGATGCTGTACAGGTCCTTCAGCCTCTCCGTGCCTCAGTTTCCACACAAGGAATGTGAATATTCCTCTGTCAAGCGTTTGAATTGTTTGTATTGGTAGAACTCAGACAAATTATGAGTGTTCCCAGCACTGCTGAGCCTGCTTGGCCACATTCTGTAGGCTCTGAGTAAGTGGCTGTAATCGCTTCTCCCTGTTTGAGGAGATAGAGGCACGCTGCAGCCTCAGCCTTGGGCTGAAGGGCCCTATCCTTCCCCTTTTGAAACCATACCTGGCTGCACACCCCTCCTCTGAGGGGACGTGGAGTGTGTTGGGTTGTGTCTGTTAGAGGGGAGAGGTATTGGAGCCGTGGGGCAGGAGGACATCCTGATCCCGTTTGAAATGGGGCTGATGATCTGAGGGAAGGGGGCTCACTCCCGAGACCCTGCCTTAAGCATCTACTGTCTGACTGCAGCACCACACACCTGATGTGTTGCCCGGCCACTCTCCCGGGTGCAGTTTTACCTGCTCATAGATGGTCTTCTTCAACTCCATCAGCTCTTGAAGCCCATTGAGTTTAACCTCCAGCTCCGTTCTGTGCAAGGTGCTCACGTCTAAATCCTACAGGAGAAGGAAAGGGCATTAATGGCCAGTTTGAGTTTGGAGCAAGAAGCTTTCCCACCTCTCCCCCTGTGTGTCTCTTGTGAAAGCTCTCTCCTGCTCTGCAAAGAGGCTCCTTTGTGGACCCTTTCCTCTGCAGTGGCTCCGAGGTGGCCGCCTCAGTGGGGCAGGATGGAGAAGGAAGCTTCAGGGCTGGTCCGCAGCCGCTCCGCCTTTGTTCACCACAGGTTATTGAGAGCCCTGATGCTGTCCGGAGTCACCAGAGCTGCCCTCCCTGGCCTGGAGCGTGCCAGGGGCAGCCTGCAATTAACCACAGTACTCATCTATGGGGAAGGTTTCCGCCGCATTCCTGCCCCTGGGATCTGAGCTGCCGGGGAAGGCTGCGGACGAAGCCCCCCCCCTTCCAGCTGATGCCAGCGCAGGTACTGCTGGGGCTGGATGCTTCAGCAGGGTGCGGCCACGCAGCGGGGAACAAAAGCAAACACATCCATCAATTCCCAGCCTTTCCCAACCCGGGATGTCACCCGGAGGGAGAAGAGGCCACGGAGGGGAGGTGGGGCCTTGGCAGGTCCTGGGGTGCAGACCCCCCCATGGCCAGGGCTCGATGCAGTGTTTGGGTATGGTCTGACCCCCAGGTGCTTCCACCCAGAGCCATAGGGCTCTTGTGGAGCCGCAGTGGCCCCGGCTCACTTGTTCCTTCCTGTTGGGATGCTGTGATCACCATCTGCTGCCCTCCAAACCCCACCAAGCATCTGAACTACAAAGTCATCTTAGCTATGTCTGACCCATGTTGCTTCCCCAAGCTCTTCAGTGACTACACAGAGCCAGCGTAAAGCCTGGCTGGATGGAAAGCTCCTCCTGCCACTGACCTTTTTGAGCTCCATGAAGGTGTATTCCATGCCACTGCAGAGGCGGATTTCATCCTCATATCTAAGGAGAGTGGGAAAAGCAGTAAGAAATCACACATGGTGAAAGCCTTGGGATGCTTCAAGTTGTCCTGCTGGTCCCTAAAAGCATTATCGAAGCTTTCTGTGATGTCCCAGCTCAGACAGCAAGGAGGGATGTCTTGGTGACGCTTGATGACCATCAAGATCGGTTGGAAGGGGTATAGTGGACAAGAGAGAGGGGAAGAAGCTGCTCTGTAGTAACACCACAGGCACTTTAAGGCTGAGGAGCCCCAGAGTAGAGAGGAGGCAGCTTGAATTCTCCTGCAATTTGAGGGCAAAGCAGCCTCAGGTGACCTCAGGCTTGCCACAGAGAGAGAAGGCAGAGAGTGGGTTGTGGTGGGTTGTTCCCTGCAACCTTTCATCCTGGGCTGCTGCCTCCTGTTCCTATCAGGCATCCTCAGCATTTCATTTCCCAGCTCCAGGAATCTGGCAAAGCAGTTTATGGAGAACAGTGCCCATGGGGAGAAGGGAACAAATTGGGATGGGACAGGGAGGAGCCCTCATGGCAAAATATCCGTCAGAGGAACCAACCCACAGGTGGTTCAAAGGGGTTTGATGAGGTAGGACCGGGAGAGCAAAGACCTTAGTCCAGGGGTGTTTCCTGATGGCCAGCAGCAGGGATGAAGGGAGCTTAGGGAATAGCCAACCCTTGGTGGCATTGGGATGAGCGTGTGGCCAGTGCTGCTGTTGTCCAGGAAGCCACAGAGTCCCTTTGGGGCCTGGTGGTGACCAGGTTGGTTCCTTTGCCATCCAGGAGCACGTGTGATGGGGTTTGGTGTCTCCCGTGGACACGGTTGGGAAGCGTTGGCTCTTTGGCCAAGGCCTCCCGGCTCTTCCATGAGACCTCAGGCTCCTTTTAGCCTAATGTGCACATGGCATTTCCAGGCTGCGAGTGAAAGCTCTCAACGTCACCAAATGGATCTGGGGAAAGCTGAGTCCTTTGGGAACGAGGTAAAACGGCAGCTCCTAACAGAGGGATGGTGAGAAAATGAGGAATGACTATGGAATGACAGCCACGGTCTGTTCTTTGGTTCATTCCAGTTCCTCCCAAACTGCTGTATGAACCTTTAGGAGAAAGAGGAGCAGAAAGAGGAGAAGGTGTTGGGAATGCAGCACAGGGAATCTCAGCAAAGGGCAGGGGGAAAGTCATGCTCAGGAGCTGATCTGAAATAGGAAAAGCAGCTCCCTGGAGCTGTTGCTTCCTTGGAGGGGGGGTGTGTGTGGAATGTGGCAGTCACAGGCTCTACACTTAGGCTCTTAAGGGGTACCCCTTGGTGTTCGGCTCAGCCTCTCTCTTGCCTGCTTTGCTAAGCCAGGAGCATGGCCAACAAGATTTACCTGTCTGGTTTCTCTGCTCCGAGCTGGAATGGGAGCGGAGCTGCCAGCAGCTCCATACCCAGCTTAATTACAGCCTGCCACTCGCCCTTCATCCTCACTGCACCTCAGCCCAATCCCAGTGTGTCCCAGCCTGCCGGAGCAGCCTCCCGCATTGCTGGGCACTGACATAAGCCTGTGTGTTGGACAAACACGGCTCCTGCCTGCGAGGGAGCGAGCCCAGCCAGCCAAACACGCTCCCCACACGGCTCCGGAGGGACCTGGCGGCCGGGCCATGACTCACATGGGATGGAGCATTCCACACGCACATTACAGCCTTTAGCTCCTTAGAGATAATCCTCAAGCAGTCGTGCATTAAGGACTAAATCCATCCCATCTCCATTCATGCACTTGAGACGGGTGTCTGGGTGCCTTGGAGGCCGTCCGTAGGGCAGGGAAGCAAAAGCAGAGGTGAAGCAGCTCTCAGGCAGGCTGTGTTCCTCTCTGCATGTGCCTTCAAGACTACTTCAGGGTGAAGCTTTAGTGGTGGGATGGGTCTGAGCCTCGTGGCGTGGAATGAAGGCAGTTTTCCCCTTGTGGAATGAGGAAATAGGGCAGGAAGTAGCTGGAAAGCAGCTGCAGAGGTTGAGGTTGGGTTCTGTCTGGTCTTCATGGGGCAAGGTCTGATCAGCACAACCCATGGGGCTGAGGCATGGACCCTCTGATGTCTGTATGCCTCAGTGCCACACCAGAGGCACCAATTCCCTTCTTGTTCAGGTGGGTCTTTGCATGTGCAGATCACACACGTGTTGAACTGAAGCACACACGTGTGCAGATGTGCACCTCTGGGCAGTCATCCCTATGCAGGTACATTCAGGATCTGATTTTTAGCTTGACTCCCTAAAGAAGCAGGGGTCTTTCCTGTCCCCAACGCACTTTCCTGTCCCTCTCCTTCTTCTCAGCATTTGGAATTGCTCCCAATGGCAACCTGGTTTGGGAAGGAGCTGCACACATCCCAGCTCGCTCCATCTCCTGGGGGGGCTTTGGAAAGCAGCCCCTGGGGAGAGAAGATGAATGAGGGCCTGCAGAGGGACACCGAAGGCACATTTCACACCTGGAGTGTTCTGTTGGGCAGGAGCTTGCCGGGGTGGTCATGGTGGGTTCCTTCTGGAGCTCCATGCCTTGGGTGAGAACATCCCCAGTTACCTTTCCCAGTGGAGTGGTGGAGTTTTTCCTCCCCACCAACAACTTTCCCTTGGGAAAAGAAACCTCTGGAGGAGCTGGAAGCCTCCAAAATTTGCATGGTTTAAACAGACCATTTGCTCCAGAAAAACAACTGGGCTGAGGCTTCGGGAGCAGGACTCAACAGAGCCGGGCTGGGCTGGGATGGGGCTGGACGCCTGCCTGGAGGAGCTCAGCACCAGCAGTTCTCTCCTCTGAATCACTGCCTGCTGGGAGCAGCACAGGGGCTGTCACTGTCACAGATACCCACTGCGCTGGGTGCCACAGCACCCAGGGACAAGGTGGGATTTGCCTCTTTGCACCTTAGGTCCCTCTTGGCAGCTCACACAAGGGGGGAAGCAAAAGGGAAGGCTCCACAAATGAAGCGCTTTGAGGAGCAGGGTTATTCCTGAGAACTCTTTTCCCATGTTCCACAAAGTAGGAATTCTTCTCCAGACCAATAGCTGGGCCGGTCATAAGCCATTGTGGATTCTCTGCTGTCTAATACAGCGCATGCTGCGTCCTTATCTGCTGGGTTCTGTTCCTTGAGTCAGCCTCTTTTATTAACTTCGAGAGATGGAGCATCCCTATCGTGTCTTATCCCATTGTCCAACTGGGGAGTAACTGCAAGGGAATCAAAGGGAAGGAGCAGACCCACTGCCTGTTTGTGTAAGCCCCATTTATCCTTAACGGATAGTGACTGATCTCTCATTTCTCCACCAGCCCAACCGTTTTCCTGTCTGTCTTTTCCAGGGAATAAACCAACTGCGGGGCCACAGAGCAGTTACTTCCTTAGGGAAGTGCAAGGAAGACCAAGTCTAAACCTTTTAAGGGCAGGGAGTAAATGGCACAATCCATATCGTGGCTTTGATCCAAGCTCAGGGTTGGGACCAGTCAGCAAAGCAAATAGCAGCGAGCCCAAGTCTTGCATCAAAACCAACATCCAAATAAAGAGCAGGCAGCCAGCCAGCCACCATGAGGGATTTAGGTATTTCTTAGCACCTGGGTGTGAGCGCATCACTTCTTGAAGGATGCTGAGCATAAGGATTTCAGCAAGAGGTTAAAGGAATAGTTCCAATTCCTGCTCCACCAGCAGCTGGATCTGCGAACTCAAGATATTGATCTACTGTGTCTCCATCAATACGTCTGTAAAGTGGAGGTGTTGGTCTTTCCCCTCACTTACAGCTCATTGAGTTTAATCAAAGTCTGCAAAGAGCTTTAAATCCTTGGGTTAAACTCTCTGGGGAGGGCACCACGACTGTTTCTGCATCACTTTGTAGAGCAGGAATGGGTTTGGGTTATTCCCATAGCGATGCCTGTCCTTGCCTCACTGTCCAAACCATCCTGGTTTGACATTGCCCATCCATGGCTCTGCCCCACATGAACGTGGAAGACTCCAGAGCTCCTGTGTAGGCAGATGGGTGGAACTGGAGGGGAAAGTCTCTCATTGTGGATTCATCTGTGGTATGCAAATGGCAGCGATAATAAGAAAAGCATTGTGCTCGTGAATGAGGCAGGGCACATCTCAAGTGCTCTTATCTGAGCATCTCCAGGCTCTTGGCAGAGCGGTGATAAGCACATGGCAGCTGATGCTCCCTTCAGCCTCCGGCTGCCTCAGTATGTCAGGAGGTTTTCTGGGTTGAACTCTGACTGTTTGGCCAAAGCAGGGATTTGCTTTCAATGTGATGGGGGGAAGGGGGAGGGACGGGATGTTTGTCAGCACTAAATAGCTTAGATCCATAAAACCATTCCGGGGAAAAGTCCTGCTTTGTGCTAATAGTGGGGAAAGAACCATTTCTGTGTTTCAGTGGCTGTCGGTCCTGATATCACTGCTCCCAGAGCTGCTCTCTGACCCAAAGCATTCCTCATGCCTTGCAGTCTTCGGTATTGTGTTTTTTAGGGGCTTCCCTTCATCTCTAGGTAAGCAGGAAGAGGCTGGGATGCTGGCTTGGATACACACTGCTGTGCTCACCAAGCTAGGGATCGCTTCCTGGGAATAAGAGGCCGGGTTAAGTTAATCCCACACTCTCTGCCCTCCAAAACCTTTAAAGCACATTCCCCCTTGTAATACCCAGCTGGGAGACACCTACTTGCTCCGGAAGTTATCCATGGTGCTCAGGACCTTTGTCAGCTCTGACTCCAGGTTTTCCTGCTCATAGGTGAGCGCCTTCATCTCTTGATTCATCTTGCTCATGTACTGATCGTAGATGGCCTTGATGTCTGACTCCGAGTGGGAATTGTCTTGATCCTTCAGGAAGTTCCACCTTGTCGTCAGGACCTTGTTCTGTTGCTCCAAGCACTGGACCTACAGGAGAGGGTTCAGAGATATTAGTAACACCAGTAGCCAAATCAAAGCTCCTGGCAGGGCAGGAGACATCGATCTGGAGACCTTCAGAGTAGTGAATCAGCAGAGAATCTGAGTGAGAATGAGAAAATGAGGCCTGAGGATGGAGGGTTCTGGAGTCTTTTAGGGGTTTTACACATCACCTGCTCATGAGTTTCTTGATAGAGCATGTTCACATCAACATGAACGAGCACCTTCTATTAAATCACTGAAAAATCAGTGCCAGTCCCCTTTGCCTTGAACATGCTGAAGCAAAGGCTGAAAATCCACTCCAGGCCATGCACTGATGTCCAGGGCAAATGAAAGTCACATTTGCTACCTCGCAGTGGCCCAAACCAAGAGAACTCCTCTCAAATGTGCAGGATTACAGCACGGTGAAGCTTGAGCCATGAATCAGAGCCCTGGTTTGTATTGCAAAGCACCAGAGACAAGGCCTATGGGAACTGCAGAGAATAAGCAAACTAATTACAGACTCCACGTGAGGTCTGCTTGTGCCTGTCTGAGAGAGGATCCACCGAGTCCTCCTCCAGCCACCGTCTGATGAAGCTGGCACTCGCATTCACAACACTCACCATCGGAGCAGGGATGCTCGGGGTTTAACAGTTTTCATCTTCAAAGCCCTTGACTGACTTCAATTCATTATCTAATTGCTACCTCTCTCTCATAATGCTCTCAACAGAGCTGAGCTCCTTCACTCACGTTCTGCCTGCTGATTGTGACTTGCCTCCAAGAGCTTTCACCGCTGTCACGGAGGTGATTCAGTGGGGGTGCTGTGTCTGTGTGGTGAGCAATAGGGTGCAGATGCTATCAGGCCCGGACCTTCTGCTTTCCTTTAACCTTCCGTGGCACCAAGTGCATTGAAGAGGCAGCGTTCCCAGCTGCTGACCACTGCACAGATGCACATGGTGGAAGGTAGCATCTTTCCCAAAATCATACAATGGTTGGGGCTGGAAGGACCTTAGGATCATCTGGTTGTCTGAACAGAGAGGAAAGCAGGAGCAGAGAGCAGCCAAGCACAGCACAAGCTCTCTGATGCTCAGTTTTCAGCTGGAAGGGATGTGAGTGTTGGGATCTTCCAGATCTTGCTATTAGAGATCTAATCCTTTCTTCCTGATATCCTGAGATGTGGCTGCAGACATCCCACCGGCAGTACAGTCTGCTGAATGGCTGCTTTGTCCTGGCACACTCTGTGTGCATACCTGAGGCTGGGAACCAGAGGAAGATGCTGCAGGGAAGCCAGGAAGGGGCATCACAAATGGCACAAGTAAAGGGTCTCCAGGGCTACCAGGAGCCGATTGGGCCATTTCTTCTCTCCACCTGCAGCATCTTATGGGGCTGGGGTCAACCTGGGGGAGTGGCTGTAGGGAACAGCTTCCCTGTTGGGGTGGTGAATGCCTTGGCTGTTGTTCCAAGTCCATCTTTGACCCTCAAATCAAGTCGGAGTTCCTGACCTTGCTCCTAATCCTTGGCTGCTCTTTTTCTCCCTCACCAGACTCGTCGGTCTCTTTCCTGACCCCACACCCTGCCCATCCACTGGGCTGTTACGTCTTGGCTTCTTACACAGCATCCCTCCTATCCTTGCAGAGTCTTCTAATAGGAGCTTTGCAGGAGCAGAATCACTCAGACCTGGCCTCATTGTCTGGAAAGGGATGCCTGAGCACAGGAATAGTGACCAGAGCTTGGTCCTCAGAGCCTCTGTGCTGCTCAGGGCTTCAAACAGGGGCTCCGTGACTTGGCTTTTCCGTGTCTTCTACCTGCATGTGTCTGGATGGGAAATAAACACCAGCAGGTCTGGAGCATCCTGCTGGAAAACCATCAGCAGCAAACTCCCAAAGTCAGTGTGAGGTCAGTGAGCTCAGGTTTGGGACCATCTAATTCCAGACACACTGTCTTTGAGGAGGAAGTGCCATTCCTTTCCTCTGGAATGAGGGCCTGAGGCAGAAGGCTGAAGTTTGCCTCTTGATGTACCCCTTGAAGCTACAGCCTTCAAAGCTGACTGCAGGAGCTGCCAGCCCTAAAGTCAAAGCCACCCAGCTTTGAGGGGTGTTTGGGTCTTCTGTCCGTCAGGCTCTGTAACGCACACTTACTGCAGGCCACCAGGATGGGTTTATCAGGGAAGCTGGAGGCTCTCTCCCTCCTTCCATCCCTATTTGCACGGGACAGGCTCGTGCCTGTGGTCTGGCTCATGAGCAGGTTGTCCCATGTCCCTATCCCTGTCCTTTCTGCTGGGGGCTGGTTTCTGAGCAGGGTTAACATCCACATGAACCCTGCTCTGGAGAGCCAGAGGACCAGCCCTGAAGCACATACAACACAACCAGGGGGCTGCCATTCCCCTCCATACAGAGGCAGCCCCCTGGTACCCCCTATGCACACGTGGAGCCATGGCTGCCTCACACCTATTCACTGTGGGGAGATGCTGGTGGAGATGCTCCCCCCTCCCAGTGTGAATTCAGGTCCTCTGAGAGGTAAACCCAAGCCATATAAAAGGGAAGGCAAGCCATGGCAGCTTGGCACCGAGGGCCTGCGTTGTGGGGTGCAGTGAAGCAATCCTGCTGGGAGATTACCATCTGTTTACAGAGCACCAGGGCTCTGCACAAACCTGCCTCGGCTCGATGAGCTGTTCTCCTCGGAGAAACCCTTCTGCCTCCTCATGCATCTGCAGAGATGAAAGTGGCACTTTCCTGGCTGAGAAGCCGCAGAGCAGGGAGGCGGTGGGGGGGTCTCCCTTGCGCAGCCGCGTTGCTTTGGGGGTGAGGTTCCACCTCTCTTGAGCACTTCATCAACATCACTGCCCGTGGCTGTTTGGCCACTCTGGGAGCCAAGGCCTGCACCGTGGCCATGCTGGTGGTGCTGGGGCAGGGCTGGGACCCCGAGAGCACAGCTCCCCAGGGACCTTCAGGGAGATGGGTGCAGCAAAGGGGATGCTGCTGGTGCCTCTTCACCAGATGATGCTGGCCCTTGGTAAGGCAGACAGCATTGAAGGAATAGCTAATTGGTCAATTAGGCTGATATTCAGAGCCTGGCAATGCTTAACTGAAGGCCTGGATAAGTCTCATGAGGGACAGGTCAATGTCTGCTTCCCCACCACGCCCCTGGTCCCCAGGCTGCACTGTGGTCCCCAGTAGCTCACCTTACCTTCTCAATGAGGGTCACAAACTGGTTGTTGAGTGACTTGATGTCCTCTTTCTCCTGCTGTCGCATGGCTTGGAAGTCTGTGTCGATGTCGAGGTGCACGGGGGCCAGAAGTCTCCCATCGATGGAGAAGGAGGAGTAAGAAGAGCATCTGTATCCACCGTCCCTGTAGCCATTGCTGGCCAAGCCATTGGGGCTGCAGCGGCCCAGGCGATCCGGGGATGTGCCTCCTGCTTTCCCTGACAGCTCCCAGGAGGAGAGGGAGCCACTGCTGAAGGCTGAGCAGGGGTTAGTCATGCTCAGCTCGAGGGAAGGGGAAGGGAGGGAAAGGGGAGATGAAGAAGAGATGAAGCTTTGCTGCTGCCGCCGCACAGGGAAGCAGAGCAGTGGCACGCTGAGGAGTTTGGCCGCTGTAATTCCCGTCTCCTCGGCTCGTGGGTTGGCTAATGAATTCCAGGCACCTGTTCTCCTATGTTCATTAAGCGGAGGAGGGTGTAACCGTTGATGTAATCCAGATCAACCTGTTGGCTTCTTTTCTTTCCTTCCCCTCCTCTGTCTGTACCCTCCTTCCTTCGAGAGCTTGTTTGTGTGGTGAGGGCACAGGCAGCACCAACAAATCACTCGCCCGTAATTCGCTGAGCCCCGAGCGCCGGCTTCCTGCAGCCTTACATGGTGAAGAGAGCAACCCAAGATGCTGCAGGGGTGCGGGCAGGACGGCTCCCAGCGCGGCTGCTCGCTGCCGCTTGGCACATGGAGCCTGGGCTCAGCCCCTGGCTGGTGTCCAGCCACGATGTGCAGTGAGCAGTCGTGATTTCGGGGGTTATTACTGGTGGTTTTGGCAGGGACGCGTTTGAAATCACAGCATCTGCGCTGGCTGAGGGTGGGAGTGTGGCAATAGCATCTCCAGCTCGTCAGGAGTTGAGGTGGTCATGGTCTTCCTTTGAGCACACGGGCGCATCATGGGCGGTTGTGATGCTCTGGGTGGTTTAGGGATGATAGATCTACTTTTGAGACCCCCGGGTGTGAGGACCAAGGGTCCTGAGGCTCCTCAGTCATTTGGTCTGGCAACAGGAGAGACCTTCAGAGCTTCCAGACACCAAGCTGGAGTTCAGAAGTGTCCAAGTCCATCTTTGTTCCATTCCTACTCCTCAAGAGCCCTTTAAAAGCTGGCAGTGGAGACACCAAAACCCACTGTCTTCTAATGAACTCCGGGCTGCTCAGTTAACACACCCTTAAATACCTGTGTGGACCTCAGTGGAAATCAGTGCCGGACATGGCTCTTGAAAGCATTTTCCTGCTTGAGCTCAGTCTCTCATGTGAAAAGTCAGGACAGAACTCCCGTTTCTGCCTCTTTTTGGCATCGTGGTGTTCTCAGGGAAGGAGATGGTTGTCCCTGGCTGGAATCTGGAATTCCATCTGTGTGGGAAAGCTGCTCTTTGGTGGTGTGGTTCTGCCCCAGAACAACGGGGAATTTCCCTGCCAAGCGAAGTGGCAGACGCTTGGATCGGGCACAGACCTGCTTCAACAAGAAATGTGTCAGGTGAGGCACTAGGTTTTGTCTTCAGAAGGACTTCAGAAGGAAGCTGACCCATTCCAGCAGGGTTAACCTTTTCTTCAAGCCTGCTTTTAATACAGTGTGCTTTAAGTGCACATCCATCTTCCCAAAACACCTTTCCAGAGAAGCCCTCTCCTGATGACCCATTGGGATACCACATCTGTCCCTCAATGTCTGTGTCAGGAGTTCCAAGCTTATTTTCAGGATGAGCCCAAAACCTATGGCTGGGATATGGTGAAACCCATGGCTTCTGCAAGTGGAGGTGAGAGCATCCATCTCCCCGTGGGCCGCTCGCTTGTGGCTTTGCGGCTGCAGGCACATCAGTGTTCCTGATTAGCATCAGGTCATGGGGTCACCTGGCAGGTTCTGTGCTTCAGCTGGTACTGAGGGCACTTGGGATGGCTCCTTGGGAAGGATCCCTCTGAGGGAAGGAGATAGAGGTGGAATTGTGCTGGTTCGGTGTCCTGGAGGCTGGAGCAGGGTTCTGCGCAGAGTGGGGTGGGATGGTGCAGGGTAAGATGTTGTGAGATGCCAGGATGAAAGCACTGCTGCTCACTGCTTCTGCAGCCACATCTGCCCCAGCATCACTCCTGCTCCTTTCTCTTGTAGGTGTCAATTCTTCCTCTTCTCCTTTCCCTCCCCACCCCTTGAAAAGAAATCTCTAACACAGGATCCAGCCTCTGAGGATGCCCAAGTGTGGCTGAAATAGCATCTCCCAGTGCGGAATGGCATGAAACCTCTCCAGATGAAATTGTAACACTTCTCTTGATGCCTTTTGAGTCACGGTTATTGCACAGCATCATGTACTACATCCCACATCCTGTCTATTATCCTGCGTGTTGTCTTCAACATAAGAAGGATGTGGAGCTGTTGGTGCAAGTCCAGAGGAGACCGTGATCAGGGGCTGAGAACGCTGGAGCTATTCAGGCTGGAGAAGAGAAGCTGCATGGAGACCTCAGAGCAGTTTCCAGTGTCTGAAGGGGGTTACAAGGATGCTGGAGAGGGACCTGCATCAGAGGCTGGAGCGCTAGGACAAGGAGTGATGGATTCAGACTGGAACAGGGGAAGTTCAGGTTGGAGATAAGGGAGAAGCTCTTCCCTGTGGGGGTGCTGAGGCGCTGGCACAGGGTGCCCATGGGAGCTGTGGCTGCCCCATCCCTGGCAGTGTTCAAGGCCAGGCTGGATGGTGCTTGGAGCTGCTCCAGTGGAAGGTATCCCTGCCCGTGGCAGGGGGTGGAGCTGGAAAAGCTTTATGGTCCCTTCCAACCCAAACCATTCCATGATTCTATGATCAGATGCTGGAGGTTCTGCCATAGAAAGATGCGGAAGGATGATGGCTTAGGATTAAAGCTGCCTTTAACGCTTGGGAATGGAGGGTGAAAAGCTGTTTCTCAGTGGGAGCACTGATGCCACTCGGAAATGAGCAAGGCTTTTCAAGGTCCTGCCTCCTTCCAGCAGGATGGGTGTCGTTTGCAGTACCAGTAAGGAAGGTGTTTGCAAGTGCTCATCTCTGCTGGCAGATGTGAGGATGTGTGGGAAGAGCTCACGGAGAGCATTAACCTGCTTCAACCTTTCAAGATGCCAAGGCTGAAGTTCCTCTTGTCCCACCTATGCAGAGGGAGAGATGGGATCCAGGGGGATTCCAGGGGCACCCTAATTCCAGTCTAGCCAGGACGTTGCTTCATGGCTATGGCCAACAGCCTGATGCTGACATGATACAGCTCTTTGCTCCTGTGGTGCAGGAACCTGCCACGCCACGCTGTCTTGTCAAGGATGAGGAAGGGAAGGCTGCTGGACACGATGGCAGCCAAAGCCTTGCTGCATGTTTCTCTCTCTTGCTGTCTTCCCTGCCCTATGGGAGAGGCACTGCTGAGTCAGGATGTTTCTTCCCTTCCTGCTGATGTTCTCGATGCTCCTCCTCGACCAGGTATTTGGTTCGGTGTGGAATGGGCTGGTCTCCAAAATCAGGCTTTGCCATTTGGCGCCGGCCTTCTTGGCCACGCAGCCAAAACAAGCTCAGAAAGGATGGGGACAAGAGGAGGGTGGCAGCAAGTTGGAGAAGGCTCTGAAAGATGTGATGGAGGCTCCAGTCACCTCCAGCTACACTGCTGCGTCCTCCTGCTCGCACAGAGTTGCTGTCTGTGTCCTTGCAGCCTGGTCCAGCTTCTCTCCTGATCCATTTGGATGAAGTCCTCACCATCCAGAGATGCTCATCCAGCATCTCCCATTCTGGACACGTCTGGACCAAACCAATGTGCAGCTTTGAGTCTGCAGTGTGGTTGCTTTGTATGTCGAGGTTTGGGGATGGGCACAGGGTGACTTAAAGCATCACAGGGTGTATTTTGGGCGACAGACCTAGAGAGTGTTGTCACCCTTCCCTTGGTACATGGAGATTTAGTCCTGCCGCCTGGAAAATCACCTTTTAGGGCTATTGCCTCAGTGTGTATACACAGAGTAATAGATTTATCAAGCTCCCATAAGTAATTGCTGTTTATTAAGCCTGGGCCATGCATGAAGCCTAAACAAGGAATCAGCATTTGCCCCAAGGAATTGGAATGATTCAGGTTAAGCAAGAGCCAGGCTGCGGGATGCAGAGAGCTGTGGGGCAGTGGCTCAGCAGGATTGGATCCTCAGCAGGCACGCGAGGAGCGGCCAGAGCGGGATCTCTGTGTTGTTCCAAGTGACACATTGCAGGGGAATGGCTGATGCTGTGACCACAGGTAGGACAAGGCAGAGGAGCTGCAATTCCTGGCTCCAAAGAGTTCCGTCCTGCGAGTTCATTTCAGGCTTAAACCAGAGTAAGGAGAGGATCTACTTTGTTACATGCTTTGGTTTCCTTTTGGTGCTGGCCCTCATCCTGTGACAGGGGAGGTATTGACCTGCTCATGGCACAGGCTGGAGATGGGCTGATTCTATGGGGTCCCAGGGCTGGGTTTGTGGTGAGGGGCTCTGGCTGCAGAAATGCTCCAGTTCAGCTCTTTCTCCTGTCCACAGTGCCTGGAGCAGAAGGGAAGGTGCTGGGCTGGGCTGGAGGCAAGCCCAGGCCAGTGCTGTGGTAGGACAGCCAGGGCCACGCCAGTGACCACAGGCCTGCATGGTAATTATGACACTCCTGTGGCTTCCCATTGCTCTCCCTGTGTGACCCTCCCCAGCCCTGGGGACAGCGGATGGGCACAGAGAGGAGCGCTGTAGCTGCGATCAGGGGCATCCCAGAGTGTGGGTCTTTGTGGGCCTTGGTTTGGGGGATGGATGGGGAGAGCTCTGCAGCCTTCCCTGGCTCCACTCCACCCCTGCTCTTCCCTTCTCTCACTTACTTCTTCTTTCCATGCCCACCCACCCTTCTACTGTCAAATCTCTGTTTTCACCTCCTCCTTTCAATCCTTTATTGGATTGAAGCTTGCTCATCCTCATCCCCATTCCCATCATCATCCCTATCTCCATTCCCATCGTCATCCCCATCCCCATCCCCATCCCCATCGTCATCCCCATCCCCATCCCCATCCCCATCCCC
>JANRGW010001909.1:10345-57692 GCA_024733675.1 Psilopsiagon aymara | reverse complement strand
GACTCTTCATTAGGGACTGTAGTGATAGGACAAGGGGTAACAGGTTGAAACTTAAACAGGGGAAGTTTAGATTGGATATAAGGAAGAAGTTCTTGGCTGTGAGGGTGGTGAGGCACTGGAATGGGTTGCCCGGGGAAGTTGTGCCACCTCCATCCCTGGTGGTGCTCAAGACTGGGTTGGACAGAGCCTTGGGTGGCATGGTTTAGTGGGAGATGTCCGTGGGGGTGTCCCTGCCCATGGCAGGGGATTGGAACTAGACGATCTTAAGGTCCTTTCCAACCCTATCTGTTCTATGAGTCTATGATTCACCACAGCTAAATACTTCTTCAAAACCACAAACTTTCTGAATTGCCATCAAAGTATCAGTTCTAGAGACATCAGACCATTTGGTTTCTTTTGTTTCCTTCTTAACCATTGTGAAGCAAAGGAGGGTAATTATGTGTCTTTCCATGTGCACCTTTAATCACATACACACTATTTGCGCACTAATCGATTTTTAAATGCTTTTTTAAAGGGATATGCATTATACTATGGCTAAATGTACTACTTACATACTGACCTACACAAATGTGTATTAGTACACCTATGGGTATACATATACACATAATAAACATATGAGACCCTCCATAGCTAACCACAGGGCTCAGCACTGTTCCCTTTCCCCACTATGCTTAAGGGTTTGAAATGAGCACCATGCTTTTGAAGGTCCTTTATTAACTTACCACTACCAGAAACAGCACAACCTTGAGCAGCTACTTTGACAGACATTAATTTTCACTTGCAGCTGTGGCAATTAGAAAGTGTACTTAATAGAGTGTCATGTTAATTGTTGCAGAGTTAACCAATTTCTCTATTTAATTGTCAATTGATTAACCTATTGAAATGGTAAGTGACTCAGTTTCCTTCCAGAACAAACAGCAGCCACATATTGTAGCTTCATCCAGCTGGAGGGGGTACTCTGTGATTTGCTCAGCCTCTATGTGCTGGTATTTTTCTACATCTCCCTGAGCTTTTAATTAGATGAGCCAATTTTACATGTATTTGTCTGCTGGAAAGGTTATCTGTGCCGAAGCTGACCTGCAGAGACAAGGTTGAGCCTAGCGGTCTTAATAGAAAAGGATTTCAGCTATGACTGCTGCACTTGATTGCATTGTAATGGTAATTAACTTGAGACTTTGCCTCCCTCAGTGTTTTTTTGTAGCTTTAACTATGCAATGAGATGTTTCCTCTGTCATATATATGCACTTATTAAGCTCTCATTCGATTCTAATATGCATGCAAATAGTCAAGAGTTTCTTAAGGCTAGTACTACACTATGTAGATTGTAGTGCCATTAAGTCACTACAAAGAGTTAGCCTGCAGCAAACTTCTATAAGTTTGGGGTTTTTTTCTTTTTCCTGTGAGTGTGAAGGTTTGATTTTCAATGTTTCTGCCTTTTTTTCATCCTAAAGGAGGAAGAATTCCCTTTACATACCTTTGCTCCTTTTTATCTGAAGGATTCTGCACATGGGAGCCCATTTTAACAACTTTTCCTTCCTCAATGAGCCTAAAAAATGAGTTTCTGCTTTAAAAGCAAGATCCCAGTGTCCTTAATTCAGTTTTTCAAGTTGGTTTGTAATCCATCCCCATTCCTAGTCCTTTCTCTGAGCGGCTCGTTTGAAAGCCCTCGGTATCTCCTGTGTTTCTGCTTGTTCTTTTACAGTACGGTGCTGTCATTTAATTACGAGACAATCCCCCACAACTGAGCAAGCATTTTCATCATTGATAATGTTGGTAGCAGGCAACTGAGACAAAATGATTACAAACCTATGTTGCACTCAATAGTCCTTTAGAGGATTTCTCTCTTAATAGTCCTGGCTCATTCATGTTTGGTTCAGTACATTTGTTCTTTAAAAAAGGCATAGATTAGAAGAGTTTCAGGGTAGGTTAATAACTCAACTGAAAATGGCTGCTTGCATTGTCAAAGTCTGTTCCTGCAGTTGCCTGGTGCTTTCTTCAGTTCTTCCACACTGCAGCTTTGGCCCAGTTGGTAAACAGCTTAAGTCCAGACATCTTTTCATTCTCCGAGCAGCGGATTGAAATAAAAATGCATATAAGTGGCGACTGACTGGCGCTGGCCTGACAATAGCCTGTAACATTATGCAAGGGTATTTACATAGGAATAAGGCCTTGGTAAAGAAGACAGGGGCAATTAATGACTAGGGCCACACATATAAGGAAAGTTTGTCCAATCTTTTCTTCAATAAAGATCTTTTGTAAAGTGCTATGGAAACTCATGGAGGCCCCCCGAACAGACTAGGAGAGGGACTTTTGTGGTGAGGTTTTTTGGTTGTAGGTTGGTTTGTGGTTTTTTTTCTAAAGGTAAAAGGACCAAATTTTGTAAAGGTAGAATGTAAATCTTCTGTGGTTTTGAATTTTAACTATTGTGACTTTTCTCCCCCCACCCCTTTTTTTTTTTTTTTTTCCATGGGAATCAGTTTTGTCTGGCTTTTTCCCTAGGAGAATGCATGGAGTAAAAAAATAAAGCAAGTGATGTGCCTCAGCATAGGCAGTGTGGTGGAGGTGAAGAATTTGGAGACCTGTCACAATGATTCTTTACTCCTCCTGCTAAACAGGTTTGGAATTTAAGCTAATTTGTAAACATTTAGGGCCAGATTGTGATCTCTCTTACACTCTAGCAACTCTTCTGGGGCTGTCAGGGTGCTTCACAGCAGATGCAAAATAGGCAACTTCACCTTCTGAGCTCATCCTTTTCCTTCATTTTCTCCTGGTGGATTTGGGAGTGAAGGATTTTGACAAACCAAGGAAGCCCCACACTGGCTTCTGGTTGTAGTTCCAAAGGTGGAGCACTGTCAACAGCCAGTGTTGCTGGGACATAGCCCAGGGCAGAATTTAACCCAAAAGCCTCATTTTGCCAGATGGGTTGCTCTTCCCCAGGCTTGAGACACAAATAATGAGCTCCTTTCTCTGGGGAAGGCCAGCCCATATCTCTCTGAGGCAAGGATGGCACAAAAGAGTCACAGCTGGTGATGCCTCCTCCACCTGTGGGGGCTTGAGTTGGTGGGTTTGAGCATCTTGGCATAGTGTGGACACACCACATGGAGTCTGAAGCCATTGCCACCAAAACAGGGCTCCTGGGAGACTCTTGATCAGCGCTTCATCAACTCTTTACATGTCTCCTCTTCCTTCTCAAGAAGTTTAACCCATTGTCCTCTAAGTCTTACCTGCCCCCATGGAAGTGTTAAGGACTATGTTTTCCATGGGCTGCCATGGCATGTCTGTTGAGTATGCCCACAACAATTGGGTACTTTTAATTTCAGGGTAATCCATTGTTTTTTAGAGACTTTGCTCTTATTCTAATGATTGTGGAGGACTCCTTGGTTTGGGTTGATGCCATAATTTTTTTAACATACTGTTCAAAGAGCCATAAGTGTCTTGAAAGTAGAGCAGGGATCCTACTGCTCAACCCATCGTAGGTGTTCAAGAAGAAAATCCTTTGGTTGGTATGAATGAAGAAAGCCCCATTGATTTCCCTAAAGTTCTGCCAAGCTTTACATCATTATGTGACCTACTATTTAATCCTTTTCCTTTTAGACAGATTTTTTTAGCAGAATATAACTCAAAGAAGAGAGAAACACATTTCCTGGGACTCCATATCGTGCCATATTTTTTCTTCAAAATAATTTTTAAAATAAACTGTCCCATGGAAATTAATTCCCAAAATGCTTGCTGGATGTTCAAGAAGGAGAAATAAATGTTAATAGCACAAATGAATGGTTACAGTGAGAGAAGCGTGCAAGGAGCCGAGAACATGTTTCTGCTGCAACCCTGGAAAGCTGCAAAAATCAATGCTTCATTCAAGGCTATTGATCAGTACTAAATTAATTAGACTTGAAAGCTTATGGCAGTTGATAAGACAACTTGTTAATTTAGTCAATGATAGTGTTTTCCCTAAAGCAGCAAATACCCTCTTTCTCAGAAAAGACATTTCTAACACTTTGCTACTCCACGTTTTTTTTTCCCCCTCTTTTATTAAAAAAAAAAAAAAAAAAATCACTTTACATTTAAATTAAGATAAGAATTGGATGGGGAGATACTTCTATTTACCCCATTTGCCTTCTTTTGCTCTAACATCGAAGAAGAGTGTCGATAACATCTGATATAATTTAATAGGACAGCAGCATAACATTTAGCTTCTTCGACCCTGGCCCATTGATGGTGATGTTCATTTGGAAAAGCTAGTGGTGAGAGGGAGGAGGGAGGAAACCCACTTTCTAAAGGTGGGGGGTTTTAAAATGGCAAACCCAGAGATTTTGCTTTCCAGACAAGAAGGATGCTTATGGCCACTGACAAAGACATGGGTGCTGCTGGTCCTGAGAGCAGTGAATGAGAAGAAGGTATCCCAGAATACCCTGGACATGGGGCCATACTTCCTGCTGGCTGGGAAGGACAAAAGGACAAAACCAAAGGAGTGCTGGAGTCCTACCACCAGCTCTTGGAGGCACCAGTCTGCTACCAGCAGCACTCTAACCCTCAGAGAATGCTAATAAGCCACTGAAGAGCTCAGCTTTCCTGCCATAATTCTATAGTGCTGTTGAGGACCCCATAGTGTTCACTAAATAAAGACAACTAATTGAGAATTTTTTGCACATTTTGCTCAGTGGAATTGTTGTTCAAGCAGTTGGTTGGGGAGAATGTCTCCCTACTGACAACAGGGGCTGATTGTTTTGGCAGCCGCCGGGTTAGCGCCATTGCCTGGGTCTAAGGCTAACTTTAGAAGTATGACAAAAATGTTTAATTTTGGAAATATTTTTTTTAATTATGTAGCTGGGAATTATTTGGGCTTTGTGGAGAATGGGCCTTCTGGTGTTCACGTGAAGAAATAAAAAATACAAACTACATTTGCTGGCAGAGTTTCTCATCAGACTAAAACCTTTGGTCTTTCTCTTTTTCTCCTCACCCTCTCTTCCCTCCCCCCCCCCTTTTTTTTTTCTTTTTTTTTTTACTGTATTTTCTGCCGTGAGGCCTACATTTTTGTGTCTGCAGGTGACACTTTGATTGAAACTAAAATTAATAAATCAGCTGAAAAGCTCACACCTACAGCTCACAGCAGGGCCTTGAAAACACGGTTATAAAGGGAGCTTTATGCCCTTGTGTAAAGAAGGAATAAATTACAGAAGCACTTGTTGCCCTTGGACTCGATTTTGCTTTGCAGGCTGGTATCTTATTTTTGGAGCTTATTGTTAATCAACAGGTTCCTTGTAGGTTTAGCAGGTGACTTTGCTATTAATCTCCTATTTGACCACTATAGCATATTAATGAGGTAGGCTTCTAGATGTGGTTATGTCTCCAGCACAAGGAATTAGTTTAAAAGGTGCACTCTTTACTCAATTGCTCACAGTTAACGATGCTGCAGCTCAAATGCAAAGTAGCATTTTCTACAGCTTGTGTAGCATTTAGAGTGTTTTACTAACATTATGTTCCTCACTGTGCTTTTCTTCTGTTGTATACTTATTTCTTCTCCATGGAGGGCTATTATCAGGCTTACTGGTCCTTCCTTCTCTTTATATTTTTGGGATATTTCTTCATTTTTTATTCCCCTAACAAAATAAAGAAATTATGTATAAATGACAAAATGATATCCTTTCTTATTAATGTGCACTTTGGTTTTAATTAAACGATTCCAGAGCACTTTGGAGGTACCACTGGATTTAAATGAAATGCTCAGCTCAACATTTTTCTTCAAAACTAGCTTAATAAATATCATTATAAAGTGCAGGAATTCAACCAGCCCAATTTCACCTTGTATTTGGGTCTGATTTAAGCTTGGAGTGAGGATACCTGTAGGGGTACTTTAAGAACATAAAGAAAAGCGAAGGATTTAAGACTTAAATTTGTAATTACAAGGATCTGCCGAAATACATAATATTATGAGCCAGGCTACAAAACACCCTGGTGGAAACAACAGCTTTGCTGTAGTACAGTAATTTCCACATTCCAAGAAATGTGCTCTGCCATAGATGGTTATTATTGGTGTTTCCTTTCACAACTTTCAGATGTGTGGTCTACCTCCCAAACAGATATATTTTCATATTTAAATTAGTGCTGTCATGTTTATGCTTGCAGATTCAGGGCACCTTTTTTTTTTTTTTTTAACAGGGACTCTTACACACAACAGTGTATTTGTGTCAGGTTAGATGTCAGCCTTGAGTTTTAGCCTAAACCAGGAAATATCTGTATTTTATGGATTAAAGTCAAAATTATTACATTACTCTAGCTTAGTATTCTGGTATTCCTCTTCTTTCTCCTCTTTTAATTGGGATACATGTATATATATTTAAAAAGGTAGAAGAAAAAAAAATCTCCTAGAGGAGTATGTTTAAGAGCAAAGATATTTAACGTATTAGTAACACCTTTACCATAACCAGCAGGGGTTAGGTGCTGGCCCTCCTCTTACAAACAAAGCCTGTGGAAGGAGCTATACAGCCCACATTCCAAGTCACATTCAAATTTCTACCTGTATTTTCAGAAATTACAGTCAATTCAAGATGAAACCATTGCAGGTTGCTCAGTTTGAGCCTCTGACAAGTGATGGGTGCTCAGCTGAGCTAGGGAAGACACCCTGAAATGATCACTGAAGCATCCCCATGGGCAGCCTGACATTCCCAGTCATAGGGGAGAAGATAGTGGAGAAGAGACAAAATTTGTCTGCAGATCTCACAGCACTCTGACCTTGGAGCAGGTATGATGAAAGGTCATGATGAAATACCCAGAAACATGCCCACAACGTATGATATGACCAGCGGTGTTACCAGGCAGGATGCGTCCAGATCATGCCCATACCTCTGCATCTCCCCAGGATGAGCTAATCAGGCTCATTTTCAGACATCCAGAACCAGACAGGTTAGCATGTTAAAACCATAGTGAGATATTCCCTACATCAGGCCAATAAATTACCTAACTTCATTTGGAAAAAAAGGAAATAGAAAGGTGGTTTTCAGCTCTGTGAATGTACACAGGAATTACCACTGACTTTACGTTATTAATTATTTTTTTTAAACGAACCACGATTTAAACAGTATTGTTAGATTTTTGTGGTGTGGTCTTGTTTGTCAGGGTTCAAGGAAGAGCAAATTTCTACCACACAGGCACAACCCCCTACAAATCAGGGTTCGGCATTAAAACACTGGCAAACCCTTCACTGAAGTGGTGTTTGCAGGGCCTGCTTCACAGCCTATCTCTAAAGAGGAATAGTTAATGTAACAGTTTGGGAGCCCTTCCCATTCCCAGCCCCCATCTCTCCCTAACTACTTACAGGACAAGGAGGTTTGAGCTTATTTTGTCTTTTCACAACTTAGCAAGATCAGACACATTTCAGCAATGCATATGCAGATTTTACCTCTTGTTACTTTCTCTAATGAGCTTTCACTTAATCAATTTGACAGTCGCCTTTCTTCCTTTTTGCTTGGTATCCACTAGGAAAGTATTCAGGAAAAAGTGTTAACAGTTTCAAGGGGTATTAGCAAAATGAAATAGTGGCACAGCCAAATTTAGGAAGATTGCAAGAGTGCTTTACGAAAATTAAAGAAAAAAAAGTTAAAACTTCTTAAGTATGTGGATTTAACAAGAATGTTTGTCTAAGAAATAAGCAGGAATTCAGACACCACTTTTATTTACCTACGTTTTAAAATAATGCTAATAATGAGTAGAAAAATCCTGGGTTTATGCAATCATATGGGTTATAGAGACAAGCACTTTCCTTGATAATATGTAACCCTTTTGAAAATAAAAATATCCTCTTTAATGGGCTATTGAATGGGGGCTCTAGCTGCAGTCAGTCACCCAAGACAAGGATGCTGGAAGTACCAGTGACCTGCAGAGCCACAGATCAGTATCAACCCTGCGCACCCAGGTTATCCAAAAAACCTACATATTTCTTTCCTGTGTGGAGGGGTTTGATGCAGAAACCACTCTGAGGAACAGGCATTGATATTTTCAATGAAGCAGATGGTTAGAGTAAGTGGGAACCCTAGGAATGGACAAGAGGTGATGATGCCCAAACAGTTCTGGGTTCTCTGGGCCCAAGAAAATTGCCCCAGTTTCATCCCTTATTTAAAGTTCTCACTGGGAAAATTTAAACCAAGGCACACTGGATTTTATAGCATCTGCTGGCACTTGACCCCTAAAATATACATGCAGAAACAGAAGGCAGTGCCCTATGCAGTATGAGAAGCAAAACCAAATAGGAGAATTGCCCCCAAAGTGGGGGTGTTGCATCTACCTGTAAGTCAGCACTTAACGCACTCAATGTCATCATTAAGCTGTGTCATCACTGAGGACATAACTTAGGCATTAATTTCAGAACAGCCAAGTAGCAAAGGACTGCTGACATATCGTTACTGACAAGAAATGTGAAATTTTAGCCTGAGCTTTTAAGAGAGCCACAGCCTGAATAAAGGTGGCATGGGCAGAAGGAAAACACTCATGGATTTGGCATTTCCCCAGCTGATAAACCTACTGGGACTCCTGGTCTGGTCTGGTTTTCAGAAAGAAATTTCAAAGCCCAGTTCCTGCTGACAAGGTCCTTCATGTGAAGTCACCAGGCCACTTCACAAATGCCAACCCATGGTATCACAGACTAGTTTGCAGGATTAGACCACATTCAAGAAGTGGGGTTGCACCTAAGGAAAAGGTTTTCCTTTGTCTTCATGGGAAATTTGTATCTGGATGTAATGGAAGATGCAGCTTTTATTTATGGGCATCCATCCCTGGGTAACCAACAACACAATGATCATATTCAACAGTTTGCTGTGAGACAGATCAGGACAGCATCAAGGAGCCCTGAGTGTATGATGATGGGGTTTCTTGGCTAAAAAAACCCTCACCCCAAATCATCACAGAGGTGGAGAATGGAAAAGACACTAATACTGCCAAATAGAAGGTTTTCTTCAACTCAGTATGAAATCTACACTAGCTTTGTGTTACTCTTAAGAGGGAACTGAGCCTTATAGAAAGTTCTTTTCTGAACAGAAGCATGGATAGGTGATACAGTTATTACATGGTGTGAGCTGTGGTTATGGTAAGAGAGGTGTCTAAGGATGTGGGGACCTGGGTCCTACTTCCCACCGTGGTGCAGACCTCTTGCATGACTACAAGTGAATATCTTAGCATACCTTCCTGACTTGAAAATAAAGATAATAGGGTTTTCCTGCCTAGCTGAGATGTGAAAAGAAATACAGAAACAGTGAGGTGGTCAAAGAAATAGGAACTAAATGTGTGTCTGAGATATTTAACCTAGAATTACCAAAAGAATGCCTGTGTTTGATATGGTTATCTTCATGTCTGAAAACAGTGACATATCTATATGAAAATGCAGGCAATCCTCTCCCTCTCACTGATGTTCTGTTTTGTTTCTAAAACAGATTCTTCCTTGTCCTCACAGGCCACAAAAAGACCACTTTTCCACCCAGCAGTGACCAGTTCCATCATGAGACACGTAATTAATAAATCATGTAAAATGTGAATTTTCTTGCTGCCAGACCAAGCTGCTACACCCAGAAAACTGTTTTTTTACCAGTTTTTTACATTTTTTTAATGTGGCTGACATTATTCGACACTGAATCAAGTTTTCAACATCATTGCCTGCAAACTAAAGGATTATGTCCCAATAAATGCTTCAAGTGTCTGCTTCAGTAAGCGGGGTGCTAATGACATTGCTTTTACAGATTTTGATGTTATTTTGCCCTGTTATATATTATCAAGCAACACTGAGAAACAACCCAGCATTTTTGCACTGAATCTTGCAGGTCTGCAGAGCAAAGGGAAATGCACAGGCTCAGAGAGGCTTTAGCTAGGCTTTGCTTTCCTGGCTCTATTTCCACCTCAAAAACTGGGACCACACGACTGCAGCCAGAGTACGTGCTCCAATGCAACTTTTCCAAAATCACTCTTTTCAAATATTTTATTCTGATCTTCTTTTTAAGCTGGGGTCCAAAACCTTTAAATCAGAGGCAATTTTGTTTTCCTAGCTGTCAGCAATATTTTGGCTATTTTAAGAATGTAGGACAGGGTTAAGGATTAGTACCAGCATTTCTTTTCTGTGTATCAGAGCTGCTTAGCAGTAATTAATTAGGACATTTGGTTTTGTACTCTTGGTTCAGGTCATTTGCCTATGAGCAGCTCAAGCCTTTTACAAAGGCGTGCTGCATATGTTTCTGGGTACCTTTTTGAGAGAAGATTTAAATTGGCCAGATGAATAATACTTTGCTACAAGTGTTTTGCCCTAGGCAAAAAAGGTTTTCTTCATATTATCATTGCCCGGAGCTGGAATCCTCAAGCTTGATGTGACTGGTGTTATACTGTCACATGGCAATGATGTAAGAACAGGAGCTCTCTGTGTCAGACAAATCTGGATTTAGGGGAATTATAGCAGATGTTGCAAAATGGCAACAGTTTAGTAAGTTCCTTTCATCCCCCTGTTGGGAGGCAGGTCCGCAAAGTATACCCAGACAGAGAAGAATGTTATCTTTGATCCCTTTCACTCCAGGGCAAGAAAGCTCCACCCAATGAGGGATGCAGGGAGACTGGAAATAAAAATAAATTTACAGTAGCTGTTTGTTTTGAAATATGGAAATGGACCATTATTTATTCACGCTGTTTGCCCAGACACGCATAGAAGATTTTTATCGGGGGTAGCATGCATTGTGCTCTATAAACAGATTAGAGCACTCAATATTAAGATTAATGGCATGGAAAAACACTTGGAAATTTGTGCACGGTTTGATTACAAGAAAGAATTACAGCTCCTCTCCACCACGCATACATGGACAGTGGCACAGGCATAGTTTCATGCTGAGGAAATGAGGAAGGAAGGAATATAATTGCCTCTGATACGGTAATGAAAAGCAAAAAGTTATACATGTGGGATATCACATCAATTTTATCCATCACGTAGGATTTCTTTTAATGAAAGAAGCTGGAAATATCTCTATTCATGTTCTCCTTCATTTAGCAACAGCTCATTTATACCTATGTAGAAACTGAACACATGATGACAATGTGACAGACCTGTTTACAACAAGAAAGCACCACCTGTGGTGAATAAAACATGCCAGAGTAGGACAAATGGTAATTCTTTTAATGAGTTAAAATCTGATTAGAATTTGGTCAGAATTTGCAGGATATTTTTTAAATTGGTCAGTTCATTTAAAAAAAAATGAAATAACCAACCACAAATTTTTGGAGACAGGCACAAAACACACACCCACACACACACACCAGCTTTTGATTAGGTTTTAATAACCAATCCTTCTTTCCATCTGACAGCAACATGGAGTCAGCAATGCACAACATGGACAGAGTTGCTCACACTGCACTGATGCAGCACAGTCCTTTCACACAGTGCCCTTATGGCCACAAGCCACACCACCCAAAACCACCTCACCCCATGCATCCTCAGGCAGTTGTACCACCATCCCATCATCAGAGGAGTTGAATCTCAGGTTTTTGGGCACATGCACAAGAGCAACTGTGTTCTGTACTGAGGACACCCTTTTAAGAGTAGAAGCCCAGCTGGATTCAATTCAGGAGTGTATTTAAATGCATGCTTAGATTCAAATATTAGTC
Source organism: Psilopsiagon aymara (assembly GCA_024733675.1). NCBI lineage: Eukaryota > Metazoa > Chordata > Aves > Psittaciformes > Psittacidae > Psilopsiagon > Psilopsiagon aymara. The sequence goes on along the minus strand of JANRGW010001909.1, from coordinate 46,067 downwards.
ACGGCACTGTGTTTCAGCTCACACACAGGCTTAAAATCTGCCCTTCCTTTCATACCTGTGTGAACTTGGGTCTAGTCCTGTATATGACGGACCATACCTGATCCATACTGGAAAAACTGATGGAGAAGACAGTGTCTGTCTTCTGACACACCTTTCCTGTGAGTGCCTGCAGTCATCTGGGTCCCTCACACATGTGAAATGAGAACAGGACCAAGCTGAGACACAGCTGTTGCATCCACCATCCATCTTGGTAGCCTTTTTGTACCATCTTAGGGAAAGTACTTCCCAGCTGTTCTGCCCACAGGAGAACAAAAAAGCCCCTGTTCATCTCCATGGCCATTTTGGATGCCCCAAACCAGAGAAGACCTGGAGAAGCCAGTCCAGGGTGACCCCAGCACCCAGCACCCTCTTGTTTCTGTCTCTCCACTGGCCTGCACTCAGGGGTGTCTCCTACCTTCATCCTTTAGACCAAAGTGGTGTTTGCAAGGCAAAGTCCTAACTTCTGTCACTCCAAAGGAAATATGTGCCCTCATCTGCCCACCAAACTGCTTGTGTAGGCACTTCTGCCCACGTGGAGCACCACAAAGCCCATGCCTGCAGCTCCTGGTTCATGCAAGGAGTAAAACCATTTGGTAGGAGGCTCTTGGGGTGACTTTACAGCACAGTATTGACCCCTCTGAATCTTCTGCATACTCCTTTAGAACTAAAACCCTACAACTGGAAGGTTGCAGTGAGCATTTTGCCAAGCACAACAGAACCCAACTCAATCAGAGCTTTTAATTGTTGCCGCCAGGCAAACATCAGTTAAAGCAACTCAATGCCACCATCATGGCATGGCCAAAAAAACCACTCCAACATTGACAACACTCATAGCACAAAATTGGTTGTGCCACTTGGGATCCCAGACAGGTGTGCTAGGAATCAGAGGTGTTAAAAGGAAAACTCAGTATCATCACACATTCCCATTCAAAATGCCTGATCTTGTCTACACTCAAAATGGTACCTGCTAAAATTGGTTTTCAATTGATTAAAGTTCACTGGCACAAAGCCCTGTGTAGACATTCTTAAATGGGTTTAAAAATGGCTTATCAATTTAGCTTAAGACACTTAGTAGCTAAACTAAGCTAAATCAGCATAAGCCAGGTTTAAATTGATTTATGATGTCCACAAAGAGTTTTGCACTGGTTTAACTAAATTGCTTTAAAAACACACTGCCACTTTAGCCCTCAAAAGTGAGTGCCTATGAGTGTAAGGATTTAGGGTAAATGTCTTTAAAAGTGCCTAAATATCCAAGGAGCTTATGCCCCTTTTCCCTAAACAGACTTAAGTCATTTCAAAATCAGAAACTGTTCTTTGTAAATGCTACTCTAAAGTGCCAAAAAATAAAATGAAAAGGGTCAGATCCTCCATGGAGTAAATTAGGGAGATATCCTATTTTACATTAGCTGGAGGAAAGCCAAGCCATGCTTCAGATTTTTAAAGGGAAAGCAAAATTGTCTGAAACCCCAGGTTTCAGTGTGCTTGCACTATTTTTTTCTGCTAGTTTTGAGGTTGAGGTTTTTTTCTTTACTTCCTTAGGTATACTAGTTACATATGATACACATATATTAAAATAACCACATCATTGTTTGCAGGAACCCTGCACACTACAGTAATACAGGCTTTTATGTTGACATGCATAAACACAGTTTGGAAGATATTTGAGTGCTCGTAGCCACATCTGTTGTTTTCTCTCTTAATGATTTGTAGTTAGCCAAAATAATAGAACACAGGCAGAGCTTTTTAATACTGGCTTGCTTGACATGAGCCTTCCTTAGTCAAAATGTTTATTCTGTGGTGCTCCAGCTAGCTCTGGAAATTCATGTATCTATATGTATTTGCTTGTTTTGCTTGACTAGGCGCAAATTATGCTCTCAACTGGAAGTATCACAAGTGTAAATAATTTGGAGACATAAGTGTCTGAGCAAAACTCATGTAAAAGCTGTTTGTTTTATGGATTTTGATCTCCAAAGTTTAAAATATGAGCAAACTTTTCATTAAGGGTTTTGCCATTTGTTTGAACACTTCTGTAGTAATTGGAAATGCAACAATTGTTTAAAAGTGGCATTGTCCATGAAAAGATTTAGTGAGGGATGAAGAAATTTCTTGAACCTAAAGACATAATCTGGGGATCCAATTCTCCCCACTGTGTCCATTCCCGTGAAACTCCATTTACTTTCTCCTATCCGTCACCAGCTCCCCCGCATCCCACCTAGCCAATCCTCTAGGTTTCCCACATTGTTTCTCCTTTTGTCTTTTCAGTCCAAACAGAAGAACAACAGACAAGGTTTCGAAGGGCAGGGAGCATCAGGGGCTGGAAGAGAATGGCTAAGATGAGGGTCAGAGTCCTAGCCCTACTGCCAACAGTTACTAGGGTTTGTGCTGCCTGGCTGGGCAGTGTTCAAAGACTTTGCTGGGCTTTGTTCCACTGTGTAGGGATTAGGCCTGGCGGTCTGAGAATTTGCCTTCTAATTAAAAAGGATAAAAGATAGAAGTAGCATTAGACTAAAACATAGCAGTGATACTTCACAGGCTTTTTTTTTTTTTTTTTTTGGTCACAAGACAATGCACAAAGTTGTCAGGTTGTGTTATTTCTTTTGTTTTCTTCACATAAAAAATATGTATTAAGGAGAAGGGAAGGGAGGAGGAAAAGTTTTAAAACTCTTCCAAGCTGCTCCATATGGTGAGTGAAGGCTGAATTTCTGTGTGCACTGTGGCAGTTTTACTCTCTGACTATTGCTTTTATTGACAAGGATTATACCAGCTTCCTATCACGTCCTTTAACACTGTACCAAAAGGCAAGGGAATTCCCTACGTCACCCTCCCTGGCCAAAGGAGTCTACAGAAAACTTGAATTTCTTCTTGCACAACCTCTCCTTTTTTTTTTCTTGTGCTTAGCCCTCATTAGGGACACTCAAAAGCAGCCTCAAACCCTCCCCTCAAATGAACAGGGATGTATTATTTTACCCTTGCAGTGTGAAAAGTGCCAGAGGCCGCATCCGCATAGCCATTGCTTATAGCACCACTTTAATTATGCTTAAAAAAATTGTGTGTTTCAAGCAGGAACCAGAGGCCAAATCCCTGCAAGCTGTTACTCGTGTGAGTAATCCCATCTCCTGCAAAAGCCCTATTCAGGGCAGCCGCCAAGATCCAGCCCCACGCAGGACAGTAAGGAAGGGGGTAAATCGAGGGTTTGCCAGCCCGACAAGGGCCGTTGGAAGAAATCCCTGCCATTTACAGCTTGATCCGCCTTTAAAAACATCCTCCAAAGACATACTGGGGGCAGGGGGAGCGGTGGTGTTTTTGGGGTGGCTCTGCTGACTTCCCAGGACAACCGCTTGAACCCTAAGAGAGAAGCTGAGGTGAGCAGTTGCGTAAGGGCCGCTGATGAGACTATATTAATTACTTTTCAGAAGAAGAAAAAAAAAAAAGAAAAAGAAAAAGAGGGGGGTAGGAGTTTGTGGAAGACTTGAGAAGCTTTCAAAGTCGTCAAGCTCGGGTTGCAGGCGAGGATAAAGGAATGCCCTTTTGTTCCCACACATCTCCCGTTACGTCATGACGAGTCCAATTTCTTCTGAATTCTGGCTGACTTTGCATGTAGCAAATAATTTGGAAGAGATGACAGACCAGGTGAAAATTATTCACAGCAGAGTCTTCATCGTACAGGATCCTAATGGGAAAGCATTTCTCACAGTAAAGCATTTTCATTCATTAAAATTTTTGCATGAGTTTTCTTTCCTCCAGGCCAGTAAAGATCACGCTTGTCCTGTGTCAGGACATGAGAAGAGAGAGAACTTACAAGCATCACTTGGGCAAAAAACATTGTTGTCTTTAACAAAAATAATCAGTTAGACTGCTGTGAATTAGCTCGAAAGCAATCCTAATGTGGCAAATTATCCCATTGATTTTAGGCAGGGTTCTTCATTGATTTTTGCTTAAAAAAAAAATGGTAGCATGATACAGATCATAGTGGCTAAATTCATCATATCAGAGCATTTGTGAAAGGTTAGAAATAGACTTCTGCTTCCACCCTTCTGCTAAGTTTTAAGGACACATAAATTTAATAAAACCTTCATGCTTCTTTCTGGATATCAGCGTTAGAAATGAGACTTGCTCTTCTTTGTTGGATTTAGAAACAAATAGATTCAACATCCCTGCAGGACAATATTCCCAATTCCCTTCAGGCCTCCAGTCAGCTCCTTTCTGCCTCCATCCCAGAGAGCTAGATGCAGGATCAGGCCACACTTTGGTGCCGCGAACCCTCTTGTATTGATTTATGTGCTAAATGTTGTTTCAGAGAGGCTGAAGCAAAGGCAAAAGTCCCCTCTCCCATTTTTTGTTCCAGAGGACTGATGATAACTGGAAGGAAATTCCCAGTTTGCCCCAAGATGGGGGTCACTTGGAGGGGGCCCCCCTTGCTTTTTCAGCTGGTTTTGTGGTGAGGAGCAGGGATGAAAATCCCTCTGAGGAGCACTGCTTGGCTGCTGTGCATCCAGATCTCCCCACAACTCCTCCTTCTCCTCCAGCACTGCTCCTTCTGTAGGGCTCAGCTTGTTCCCATAAAATAAACTGGAGAAAGGATCCTGTCATTCATTTTCCATGGAGCAGGGAAGAATATGTAGGACATAAAAAAGAATACCATATTTTTTAAAATACAGAATCTGAGAAGAAATAAAAAACTATTTCCATAGTGCCTTTGAAGCACTTAGCACAAGCTGGGCTTTCTTGAATGCCCTAAGAAAGGTGCATGTACGAGTGCTATTTCTCTATTACTCTTCGTGTATTCACCAAAAGAAGGTGACAATCTGAGGGGGCTTTATATTTGAAAGAGCGTTCTTAATATTTGTATTATAGTCAATGAAAATATTTTTAAAGGCCAAACGAATATTCATTTATATTTATTTGCTTAATCTAATGATCTATTGTGATTCTCCCTTTCATCTATTCTTCCCTTGATGAGTGTGTGGCACTCCCATTAAGATTAATAGCGGTTTCACATGCACAGTCAGGGGAGATTAGACCCCTGCCCCGGCCTCCTGCCAGCCCCATGTATGTCTTTGGATTCAAGCTCGGAACCCTCACTGATGTCAGTGAAAGCGCCATGTGTACAAAAAGGCCCCATCCTGCCCAGTGCTGAGTATCCCCCCAGCCAGCTGAGGCATTTGGAAGTGGCAGGGCACAGCATCTCCCCAAATTCATTTATTATGCTGTAAAGTCTGGGGCTGTCTGGGGAGCATATGTTTATATGGGGTCACTGTTTCTGTGAGCACAAGGGAGGATTTTTATGACAGACCAGTCTAGAATGGCATATGGGAACCAGTGTGGGGTGCACTGGAACCATTTTCTGGCAAAATAAAACACACACAACCTGCCTCTGATCATGCACATTACCGTCCTTCTATGCAAAGTTAACACCATGTACAGAAATTACATTTTGTGAGCATTTCAATTCTTCTTGGGCATGCAACATGAGATACCTCTGCCATCACACAGACTGGCCTTCAGATATATTTGAGCAACCCAGTTTGGAAAATTAGCTCTATAATACATCATACTTCTTTACCAGGCAGGGTCTGCTCCAAACCCTTGGAACATGAGCCCTTCAGTGGAATTTGGAGCAAAGTCGTTCTTCCAGCGGCATGAGGAATACTTCTGCTGCAATCCGGGATCCCAGTCTTGCAAGCATTTACGCTTTTGAGAGGCAAAAAGCTTTTGAATAGTCCCGGTGCAAAAAGCTGCTCACCAATGTGAGGGTTTCTAGTACCTAAGCAGACAAGCTTTATGTTGTTTATAGGGCCTGATCTAAGAAAACACATTTTTCTACTGCTGACTGATGAATTTGTATCATCTTTTTGTTTGCAGCAGGTCACCAGTATTCCCTGTTACATCCTGATCCTGACCTGGTCAAATTAAGTACCAGCTGCCTCAGTCCTTGTAACATGGAAGATTTTTTCCTCCTATTTCCATAGTTTTTCTGGGAAGAAGAAAAGGATTTACTAATTGCTAGCACAGAAGGCTGTGCCAAAAACTCCGTTACTAATACAGCCTTGTGCCTCAGTTTCCCCAGGATTATCATGTGTGTGGTGATACCTCTGGCTTTCCAGCAGTACCATAAGAAGTATGTGAAACATTTATAAAGCTTTTTGAGGCTGACAGGCAAAAAGGGCCTTCATAATGATGTTTGTCACACTTCTTCCAACATGCAGCTGGACTCTCTAATCGCAACACTTCCTATTACTAATTTTTACTGCCCCAAGGCACTGAAAAATGCCAAGACCCAGCCTAAGCAACATGACCAAAGTCAGACATAAAGACTAAGGAAGAGCCAGAAAGTGAGCAGGAGTCAGTGGCTAGCATGGAAACCGCTACACCATCTGTCCTCTCAGCCTGTTCGAAAGACATTTCACAATTAGAGTATAACTGAGTACATGACATTGTTTTCCTGCATTGTATTCAGGCTTCTTTCTCTCTTGTTGTAATGAGCTCATTATTGATTTGCGAAGCTTCCACTCAGAGCTTCTGTGTCTTTCATAACACATAGCCTACACAGGGGTTATAAATTTTATATTTATGTCATGCTATCTATATCACAATATGCATCATATATTATCGTATACTGGATAATCATGTCCTGACAGTATTTACAGGTATGTTTGAATGTAAACACTTCTGTAACTCCTATTTAAACGTGACTATAAAGGTTTACAGTATCAGGCACTTTATCTATTTGATCGATTAGATAGAGATGAGTAAATTATGACTATGTATGTTTAACAAATGCCTTCTCGAACACTTGTATGTCAGTGTCTTTGCTTTGGAATTTTCTAATAATGAATAATAATTTTAAAATATATTTAATTCCTGTAATTTATGGTAATGGTTCATGAGATGTTTTTAAAAAAGAAAATAATCTGTAGAATTTCAGCTATTTCAATAAATACTTAGAGCATGTATTTTAATCTCTCCAAGACCATCCTCCTTGTTCTAAGTACAAGTGCTGTGATTTGCTTTTATTTTCATTTTTGGCTTAAGCAATAGGCTTGAAAGTGGCAGCTCTGAAAACAGATTTCTTTATCCAGAAGCCAGTTTGGAGACGATCCACACAGGCTGCTATTCCAAGGCACCATTTTGAAGACTGCCATCTCTATGATGGCATATGAGATGTAATTTAGTCTCTGTGTTAATTTAGCCCAGGATCCCTCCTGAACAGAGAAGACCAGCCTTGCCAAATTGTGTTAAACTAGGGATGGTGCTTTTGTGATACGGACAACTGTCTACCAGGGATTGAGCTGAGACCACCAAACTACTTTCATTTAGATTCTCAATTTAGTCTTGAACCAAGGTCAGAAGGTAAATAGCCAGAGCTTTATCTTCACAGCCAAGTCCCTGATAGAGGGTCTCTTTGAAGTGGAGTGTGATCACTGGCAGTTTCAGAACTGATGTCCAAGACAGTGATGTATAATACATTTCCTTCCATTTTAAATCTGCTGGTATGATCGCAGGTTAATTTAAGTACAGTTTCTCAACAAAGGAGTGTTTCTAACCAGCTGTAATCTTCAAAAAAAATCTGAAATTAACTGAAGATGCCCTCTTGACACCACCCCCTCCCAAAGCATGTATGTTCAGGGTTTTTTTCCCGCTGCTTCAAATGCCATTTTTTTGGGTCCAGTCCTCCTCTTCGTGAAGTTAATGGCTACATTAACATTCATTTCCATGAGTACAGTACTTTGAAGATGCTACCTACATCAGCTGGTGTTGGTGGCTGCACATTTTCCAAGTGGTCAGAGAGAAAGAGATTTCCATTTGCAGAGACATTTTCTGCCATGAGATACTGATAGTGGTAGCTGATGGAGGACAGCACTTCACAGGCAGGTTCTACACTCACCAGTCAAGCCAGCCCAGCCACAAACCATGAGCACAAGCACATATTTGTGGTTGTCTGGCAACACTAATGTAAGAAGTCCCACAACTTTCCTCATGTGCCACCCCATTCACTTGTACCAATAGATTTGCAATTTATTTAAGGATGTGGGTTCAAAACTCTGAATATTTCTGCAATATTTATTCCCAGATCAGCTCCCTAACTCAGTTCACATCATTGCCCTGCAAACAGCTGTGCCAGCACAGCATACTCCTGTGTGGGGCATAGTGAGTGCAAGAAGATGGTCGCAAAAGCCTTATCTCTTCCACTATGTCCCCAAACTCCTGTGGATGGATTCCTCTTCCCAATCTTGTGCCATGATGACTACAATTCATGCAATAACTCAACACAGAAATGTAGCCGTCCTCCTGCTGATGGTCCCTTGTAGCTGATGATGCTGCATGTGGTTCCTCTGGGCAGGAACAGATCATGTCATTGTGCTGCATCTCAAAGCTGGGGGACAAGAAAGGCTTTATACAGTTTCCTGGCTCCAAAATATTTGTAGGGCTAAAAACTTCTTAGAGATACTTATCCCATGGTGGTCTGCTTCCACCCAGAGCTAATCTGGTATTGGCACTGGTAGCGTCTTTGCTGCCATCATACCTTTCACCTTGGTTGGTTCTCTACACCAGCATCCCCAGGTGTAGGATCAGAGCTTACATGAAAGGAAAGGGGAATTGCTGCCGGTTTGCCTTCAGTATTCATGGTTTGCTGGGAAGGGATGCTATAGGAGTGGATTTGCATCAAAATATCCTTTTTTTATCAAAGCTTTTAACTGAATACACGTGAAAATCTTTCTTTTCATGCCACAATTTTTTGATTAAAATAGAGCCAAACTTCACCTAACTGGGTCTGAAGTTTATTGGCTAGCCAAGAGTGGACTAGAAAGGAAAGAGAGCCCTGCAAACTCTGACTACTGTAACTAGGCAGAGACAATGCCATGCAACACCCTCCATTCCTTGCACCTGACAGGTAACTCCTGATAGCACATGGCATGAATTTTTGCAGCATTTAAGTGTCTTAGGATAAGTTTGAAGGGTTGTTTACTTTCTTTTAATAATATTGTTGAATATGCTATAAGGGATAGATAAAGTAGGTTTCTCTGCCAATGCACCCAAAACCCAGATAATTTTGCAGTACACAATGAAACTATGGAAAAACAAGGCTGGAAAGGACATCAAGAAGCCACCTAGTCCATTCATCAGCCCCAGGGCACGGTTTCTTATCTTTCAGACTGATGTTTGTCTAACATGCAGTTAAAAGCCTTTATGATCCCTCCAGGAAGTCTTTCCTGGTACTGCACTTCCTCTGCTCATGGAAAGTGTTTCTCAAGGCCTAAGCTGAACGTCAGGACTGAACCTGATGCCCTTTTCTTGTTGCCCTAACCCCTTGGACAGGGAGGACAGACTCACACTGTTCACAAGAGCTTTGTAGAAGTTTGACAGCTGCTGTCATCCCTCCCATCAGGGCTCCTAGCTCCAAGTTAAGCTCACTAAGACTTTTTCCACTCTAATCCTCTGCTTTGCTGTAGCCATGGTGCCTCCCCAGACTGGTGCCACCTGTAACCACTCTCTTCCAGGGAGCAGAACAGGGGCAAACCCCTGAAGGTCTTCACAGAGGACAATCTTCCTGCTTGACAGTGGTTATAGATAAGTTGTTTCTGCTGAAGTTATCTTGCCAAATCGTAACATTTTCCTTTTAATATTATTCATGGTTTAGAAATTGTCTGTTCTTGGCAAATCTGCATTGACTGTCATTAATTCAAAGAGTTGTATTGCTTTTTATTTGTATTCTGTATTGTCAATCAGCAGGTCCACCCCATGACTTTGGCACTTTAAAAAAGACATGCCTATTTAAAAAAAGACGCCTGATCCCAGTCATAGAAGAAACTCCTGGGAAGAGTAGAAAATAAATCGAGAGGAAGATTGATCAATAGGTATTAGGCTACTAATGAATGGCATGCATTTCAGTCTAGACAGTGCTAGTACTGTACTATGTGGTCTAGGAAAAATCAGCTACTTCTAGAGAATATTTGTTCTTTACATTGGATCTCTAAGACATATGACTCCACTTGGCAACTGAGGAAAGTCCTCCTTCCTTCAGGTTCTCTGAAAGTGTCTGCTTCTACCCAGTAACTATACTTGGGACTTAAGTTAGCTGTCCAAATTAGACTGTGCATATGGCCTGCAACATCCCTGGAGTGAATTCTCCATCTGCAAAAGCCAAGGCCATTTCTACCTAGCAGTGGGCTACAAGGGAAGAATCAGTAAGCTAAAGAAGATGAGGCACTCCAAGAAACTGTCAAACACTGTAAAGAGCTGTGCCAGGTCACTGCTCTCTGGCTGAAGATAACAATCCCACACACTCTTCAGCACAGTGGGATAACATGTCTGAGCAGACCCTTGGTCACCCAGCTATCCCTCCGGCCTTTAAATCTGTGACTTCTCACTTACCTGGACACCACAGAGCCTTACTCTTCCACCAAGTAACACCATCCTAGTACAGACATAACAATTCTCTTCTACAAGACCTCTCGACATACCGGATTTGCAGTAATTGTCGGCACATAGACACCACCACTTCTCCCCATCTAGGAGAGGTATATGACAATTTGTTCCCCTTAGGCCTAGATCCTAAGACACAGTCCTTCCAAAAATGAATGCAGCTGTGCCTACCATCTCAAAACACAGTCATCTGATAGCATCTGCAGCACAGATTTGACATTTTGTCTGCCTATAGCAAAAGAAAAGTGAAATGGGATCCAAAATAGCCATGACGAGTTGCAAGTGCTGGCCAGAAGGGGATATCTGCCAGCTAGGAGAGGATCAAGACTCTCCTTGTTGCTCCAGGAGACACCGTAGCTCTCACTTGGACTCAGAGAACTACACACCCTTTTCCTAGCCAAGGAAAATCAGATAGAGGTTCATTAACTCAGATTCAAAAGGTGGCAGCACAATGCTTTAATAAACAGGACATCTTGGTGTTTATGAAGCTTGAAGACCCGGCTGTACACCTCTTGAATCATCAGCCTGAACATCTCTTGTATCCTCAGTGTCCTAGTCACAATCTACAGTGAGGCTGTGCTGGGGACACTCATCATCTTCCTATGGGAAGTGGGTCACTGTGTAGCGCAGAAAGCAGAAACTTTCTGGTAAGAGGGAAAGACACTGTGTCTGATCACATCTGAGCACAGGTGTTTGAGAAGAAAGCTCTAAAAACCCAGTGCTTGCCTTTTTCAATGCTCTCAAGCCTATATATTTTCTCATCACCCATAAAATGCCATGCCACTTCTTTTTATTTTGTACCATGCCAGTTTTGAATGTAGCAGTACCTGATGGTGGTGGGCACTGATGATGATGGTAAGGGTACGATTGAAGATGCAATGGCTTCTTACTGGGAGACACATGAATTTCCTGCATCATGTGTTGCAAGTAGGGCTGATAGGTGAGCTGATGTGAAATGGTGGGGGGCGTTGTGTCAAGCAGGAACAAGAGTCCATGCCAGACAAAGATCTCCCCTTATGTTTTTGTTGTGGTTTAAGCCCAGCTGTAAATCAGCCACAGTTCATTCACTCACTCCTCCCTCTTTCTTCTCCCCAGCTTCCAGAAGGATGGGGAGGAGAATCGAAAGAATGTATCTCCCACTGGTTGAGGTAAGAACAGTCCAGTAACTAAGGTATAACACAAACCACTGCTGCTACCACCAATAATAATAATAATGGCAAAGGAAACAACAAGGGAAGAGAATACAATTGCTCACCACTGATACCCAGCCAGACTGAGCAATGAACCCACCCTTCTAGGTAACTGCCCCTAATTTTTACATCCTGGGCATGACATGATGTGGTATGGAATACCTCTTTGGCTAGTTTGGATCAGGTGTCCTGTCTCTGCTTTCTCCCGGCTTCCCCTCCTCCCTGGCAGAGCATGAGGCTCAGAAAGTCTTAAGTCGGACTAAACATTTCAGCAGTAACTAAAACCATCGGTGTTATCAGCGCTGTTCCCAGGCCAAAAGTCAAAAACACAGCACTGCACCAGCTACTGAGAAGGAGAAAAATGACTGCTACTGCTGAACCCAGGACACAGATAAGCAGGGACCAAGTCAGAGACAAGCAACCGTGAATTTCCAGTTCAGATCCACCACAAGACAGAATTGTGATATGGCTCTTACTCAGGAACAGGTTGACCCAAACCCCTCCAACCACCACAACTCTCAAAAATATTGCTATTAAAGCCAAACTATGAAATTGGGACTTGGCTCTAGACCAAATCAACATCTTGGCTTGACTGAAAAAAAGCCACCAGCAGACACAGAGAAATGAGTAGACTGCTCCCTTTCTACAGCAGTCTTTTCCAAGGTCTCAACCAAGTGCCCCAACTTTTCAGTCCTTTATCACCTGGTATAAAATAGTAATACATAAATAGATATTAAAAAAAAAAGGAATGTAAGAGCAGTGTTATAAAAATATAAAGGACTTTAACAGGTGGTACACAGGAATATGTAGAGATTTTTATTTGAGAGAAACAGTGGATTTGCAGTGAAGCACTTCGACCCAACCATCTGCACCGCCTCTCAAAATTCAGCCTTCATGTAATTCTCCTCCATTCCCTAGCCTTCTTTGCCATTCCCCACACCCACCAAGAGAAATTCAGAAATCCTGTAAAAGTTGACTGCCTGAAGTTGCAGTTTAAGTCCTGTTAGGCAGCCAGTTCCCTTTCAACACATACACACACACAAAGGAAGCCATGGGGATTTCTTTGGAAATTCAGAGGTGGTGGTGCAGTGTGTTTACTGGGATGTAAAGATACAGCAGAATTAAGGTATGTCCAGGCAATTTTTCAAATGTGCCTGGAAGAGATGGCAGGGATTTCTCTCAACAGGATTGAATTCAGAACTGAGACACAAGGTTTGGTGAAAAGGATTGCTATTTTTAATACCCACAGTTTTCTTGTGTGATTCCAGCTCTCTAAGACCCTAAGACCTTTAAATTCCATCTAGTGTCTATCACATGCCATTGAATTGGCATGTTTGCAAATTGCATGCAGTGAGATCCTTCCATACCAGCAGCTCTGTCTCAGATTCCCCACCATCCCTGCCAAACTAGTATTGCCTGCACATTTTTTTCATCTTTTCATTGAGTTCTGTGTGTCAGCCAACACATTCTTTAGAATAGGCTTCAGTAGGCATGGTAACTGGTTCCTGGTTGCAAGCTGCCTTATGCATTTGCTGCTATTTCTTTTCGGATATTTTCCCCCCTCCTTCTTCTTAGGTGAGGACTTAAAATGTGTTTAGAGTTATCTATTCCATCTGTTATGTTTGTGATAAATAGCTGAGATATAATAAAATGTCCTAATTGAGGTAGTGATGCAGTGAATAAGCTAAGCTTGTTCATCGGGACTGTGAATCTGGATGGTTGATAGCTGCAGGTACCTTGGGGCTGCTCAGCCTGACTGCTATGTTGACTTTGTCTAATTGCAGGGGAGGAGCTAGAAAAGCAGTGAAGGGCAGTGGCACACACAGCAGGATAGCTGAAAAATACTGGCATAACCACGCAGAGCTAAACAAACTGACTGACAAAGCTCTTGGTGTATTATTAAAAAATCTGGCAAAATGCTCATCTCTTGACAAAAATGTAGAAAGACTAGTAATGCATAACTTCATCCCATGTTGGATTTTAAAGTGGCTAATGCCAAGTTGTCTGTCAAAATTAATAGGGCATTGCTTCTTCTTATAGAACAGGAAAAAGAGAGATTGTGCATACATTTTATTCATTTATTCATCTCTAACAAAAATTATGTATCTGCTAAAAATTTGTTTAGGGAGGGCTAGATGCTAATGCTAATTCTGAAAAAGCAATATTCAAGGAGTGATGCTAGCTTATACTTCCTGGGGTTAATGGATAAAACCTCCCAATAATATCAGAAAAAACACACGATCATCTCAAACCTCAGTATGGAAAGTTTCAGCCCATGGACACTGTTCCCAATCTACATCTCTGCCCAGATGCATAATTTCCTTTTCTGATGATTTTCATTTAAATTCAATAATTTCATTTTAAAATGTGCTGCTTCACTAGAATGACATTGATACTAAGGGTCTTCTCAGGCACTAATCCATAAACAGGTTTGTTTACCATCAGCCATAGTTAAACTTACTCTGCTTTAGTATTTGCAGGATTTTTGACTCGGTTGTTTTAACTATCGATACCTGACACCTGAGTGGTTTTTGCAGAACTTGCATGGACCTTCTCTGAGCAGCAGCTCCATTGGACAAGCCTACTCACTCACTTAAGAAAAAAGAAAACAACTGAAAAACAGAAACAGAGAAGAAGAAGATGATGAAATTTGCCTAAACTGCTTTGCTACCTTTCAAATTAGTAATTACAGGTCCTAAAAATTTCTGAAGGCTCTCCCTTTTTATACAAAACTCAGGGGTGCAAATACTGTTTTTCCTGCTCCGGTAAATAGCCACATCAGCCTGCAAACCCTCCAGTGCCTCTGCCCATGGTGCCGAGCACCCAGAGATCCAGCTGGAGTGCAGAGCACAATGAAACAAAAAGTGCCAGGATCAGTACAATTTAAAATGAAGACACAGCTGGCTTCCTTTCTGATCAAGGGGTTTCTCATCAACTGAATGCAGCATTACAAAATGCTACTGAAAATAGCTTGGTTTATTTAAGTGTTTCCAGGAAGGACTATAGTCAGAAAGCCATTTTGTTAGCACACCCGAATACAGTAAAGACTTTCCATGACTTAAAGAAGGCGATAGTCCAAATAACAATGTATTTTCTTCCCTTTTTTTTATAGTAGGCTGTAATCATCGCACGCATCAATAGTACAATTCGCTGCTCAGTATAGATGAGATGATTGGCTCATAGGGTTCAGCACTTTGTATCCATAGTTCATTGTGACTAGATGATCTTCAAGGCCCTTTCCAACCCAAACTGTCCTATGATTCTGTGAAATACAGCCCATTTTGTTGTGTTAGTGGAGTCTGGACCTAATCTTTTCCCTAAGACTCTAATAATCATTGCTGGACTGTCCTTACAGCAGCGACAGAGAATACATCTGAAAGCACAAGTATTTTCAACAGGTAAGGAGAAAAGTCCTGCACCTCTAGCGCCTCCATAAGCCACCAGCCCAGTGTCTGATCGAGTATTCCTGCAGCTCAGATGAGTATGCTCAGACATTGCAATTAGTTGGAGTCACCTTACATATTTCAGCATTTTAAACCCTTCCCTTTCAGGTGGGACACCCTGAAACTGAGTGTCTGTATCAGAGCCAAAGCCTTTCATCGCAAATAAGTCACCCGCCTGGAGAAGTGTGCGTAAACGTTGACACTCAACACACATACACAAAAAAAAACAGACATGTGCAAATGTTCTTCAAAGGCTGATGGAATAAACATGTACATACAAGATGGGCTGACTTCCTACTGTTCATGTTTGCTCACTATGAACATTTGGTTTACTTGGCTTTCCTCATTATTTCAGCTGGGGAAAGTCACTATATGAATTAATAGCAGATTTCCCTGCTGAAAATAAATGTTTACCAGCATATTTTTCCTTTTGGCAGAGACCAGGCTTTTTTGTCTGACTGCCTCCTTTTTGGCCTGCACATCCCTGAGGTGTGTAATTAAAGTGAGGGAATTTTCTCATAGTGCTTTAGGGGCTTAGTGAATAGAAAACGCAGGATATTTCATTGATTTGGTGCACACGATGTTGTCAGAGTGTACATTTCCTTTGTAAATGACAAAAAGAGAGCCATAATAATGTATGTGCATTCAACCCTGTGTGAAAAAAAAATTAAAAAAAACCAAATAAAAATAAAAAGAGCTGCATCTGTTTCCAAGTTCGAATATAAAATACATACAAAAATGCAATTTAGATTAAAACAGAAAAGGCATGAGCTTCAACATGGTTAAGAATTAACAATCAAGCTATACTTTCCTCAAGATACAATTTCTCTTCTAGTAGGTGCAGAAGTCTTTGAAAAATTCATTATGCAGAGCCACATGTGAAAATAAGATCTGTGTTTATGAAAGGTTCTTTGGTTGCACTTAAAAAATAAGAAGTATGTTAAATAGCATATGTGTACAAACAGCATACAATTTGTGCAGTGAGTAGGCATCAGTGATGTCTCGCATGTTCTGTGAACTGTGTGTTGAAATAATATTTTGCATTCACATAGGAAGGAATAAGGGAAAATAAATTCTTTTCTCTGGAGAGGTCTTTTTGGGGGAGCTTTAAACAATTTACATTGTGGAACTACTATGATGGTCAGGTTGGTGCAAATACATTTTCTCACTTCAAAAAGGAAGTGGATGTCCATGACCCAATTTGTGCACCCTCTTGGACCTGATGACCAGAGAATAAGAAGCACAGACCACAACTACAGCCTTTCACGTCACCCAGGTCAATCCAACCCAATTCAACTTCTGCCCCACCAGGTGATACAGCGCATAGGACATATTTCCTAGCATTCCTTGTCCTGTTTCCAAATCCAGCACCATCTCAGACACCAATGGCAAGGCAAAGACAACTGAAGCAGACCATCCACATCTCCTCGGCACCATTCAAGGGAGAAGAGCTCTTTAATACACTTTCTGCACGCTTTGTCTGTAGGTTATGAATACCAGGTGTCACTGCAATGCCCAACTGCCAAAATACAAATAATTTGTGTGCAAAGAGCAAAGCAGGTTCACCAATCTCCCATTCAGTGGAGGGGAGTCCTGGCCTGCCTAAAACTGAAGGCCCAAGGCAAAACCTGATGCTGTGATCCTCTGCTTAACAGATGGATGGTGACATGCTGGAACAGATTATCTGGTGAGACGGTGCTATTTCCAGCACTGGAGGTCTCTGAGGTATCTTCCAGACCTATTGCTCAATGAATCTATAATTCATTGTTTCAGGAGCGAGTCAAGACAGTTCCTCAACTCTCAAAACAGCATGCAAAGGACAAATTGCTCTTTTTGCATCTCTTCCTACTAAGCAGAAGGGAAAATAAGACATGGGAAGGAAATGCAGAACGAAAGGAGAAGAGTTCAGCATCTCCTAATAGCTCTATTCTGCCCAGGCTTTAGAGCTTTATACATGTTTATTCATATAAAAAAATGCATGTGAAAATATAATTTTTCGCGTTTCTTTTGACCCTTCTGATATCTTCTTCACAGCAGAAGATTAAGTTCAATTTCAAGAATCCACTGGAGAAGAAATGCATGTAGAATTTGAAAAGAAGCATTTTATCATTTAAAGAAGACACCCCAGGGCCTGTTAGGGGATACCAGCAGAGAGAGGCTGTTTTATTGGGACCTCAGACATTACCCTGCCTGAATTTACATCTCTGTCTGTCTGGCACACTTGAAAAAAAGCAGTTAATTCAAAGAGTCTATTTCAGGTCAGTATTATTATTACAATACATTTCTATAACAGTCATGATTTGGAGACTGGGATTATAAAATATCTGAACTTCAAGGTATTTATTTTAGCTGTGAATGACCTTCCTGACTTTCTCATTCTCACTCTATCACTGTGCTGGACTTCATCATTTAAAGCCAAATCTAACATTGCTTAAAGTCCAAAGCAGCACGATCCACTTGTAACAATAATATTTGCAAATCATCAAATAAATTAAACATTTAATTAATCCACTGGCACCCCATCCAACTATTCTCCTGATGTGGATAAACAGAAGTAAAACTCCAGTATATCGTCCCAGCTCTCTGTGGACATTTATTTATGTCTCACAATCAAGTCCAGCACCATGTGAGTCAGAGGCACTTTGATCTCTGCTTAGCAGACCTGCAAAGCCCAGCCAAACTCAAAGCAAATTCAACCTTGTGGGGTTTGCTGTATTGCCCCATCCACTAGTCACCCACTTGTCAAGGAGTTGGGCATTTCCAGAAAAAAATGTTGCATTATAAAATCAATATATTTTACATAATATTGGGATTGCCCTATTCAAGAGAATAACAAGAGAAAACAGCACAAGTACCCTGGAATAACAGCAGTGCAAGAAGTACAACATTGCACGCACAGAACTGAAGTGTATTTAATCTCTCCAGCTGCGAAGATTTCCTTGCCTGTGGGTCATGCTGCAGTGTTTGTAGGAGGGGGGAAATGCTTCAGGAAGGCAGATTCATCTGGCACCCCCAAGGGCAGAGTTAGCAAAGCTCTGCTGCAGCCAGCACACACAGAAACTTTGCCATTTATATATAATGGTTATGTGACATTCCCTGATCTTAAAATAACAAAGCATTTTAATCGCAGAGACTTTGACCTTTTGGTCAAGTGGAACGCTTGCTATTTAATTTCTTTACTTTTCATAGAGTACATTAGATCCTCCCTGTAAAGTAACTCAGGAGACTGCTCAGCAGAGAAAAGCTGGTTTTGCAGTAAAAGCAACCACAAAAGATTCTGCTCATGTCTGTGTACAGCCTTCCCAGATGTATTCAAATAATTTGCTTATGCTTTGACCCATTCAACCCAGTTCTAGTTGTCCAAGGGGGACATGCAAGTGTCTTCGCATCTTCTGGGAAGTCAGCAGGAAGGAAGGAGCATGTCCACAGGGTGATTCAGCCTATCCAGAGCCTGAAGCACATTTTAGAGACATCTATCTCCAGTTCCTGATTTGAAGTGGACTATTGGGCCCCTACATGAAGAAATTTGTTGCCTTGGTTACATGCCTGAAGATTCATGGAGGGGTTTTTTATTTTCTTCTTACAGCCAGGAAGATCTAAATGGCACCAAGCATTCATATTCTGAGGACCAAAAGAAGGAATGAGACCAAGAATGAGAGTTCTATGTTCTCAGATGAGAAGCAGTTCACATAGATATATGATCTCAGCTGATCTGGGCAGGCAAGACAAACCTGGGCTAAGAGCCCTAATTACAATCCCTCTTCTAACTCCACACTGTGTTTGGAGCCCAGTGAGGTCCATCTGACTTTAAGAGTCACTCACACAACCTAAGGAAGTAATCTGTCAAGTTGGCTGAGCCTCTTCAAACAGCACATTCCTTCATTTGCCGACCCACCAAGTTGTGATTTATATTTCTTTGCATGCAGTCTTAAATCTTGTTGAGCACTATTAGAGTTGAAGTGATGAAATGGATTTTTCTAGAATATTCACACAACATCAACAGCCACAAAGGCTAGATGAACCACCTCCCACCTTGCCTTGAGAAGGACCACACCGTAGCCTGCTGCATTCCAAATCACAGCTTTGCTCCATGAGCTAAAGGAATTCCTTTTGAAGGGCATGACTGAACGGCTGGTACATTGCTCATCCTTCTAGGAGATGGTCTAAAGATCTAAATATCAAAACTATATGGATACATCTATGAGCAAATGGTCTGGTAGCAGCATGGTGACAGCCCTGGTGAAAGTGAGGAGGATGGATCAGATTGTGGCATGGTGAGTCTCCTTCAGAGTCCTCACAGCTCCCACCCAGAGTGCACACTTTTGTCCACGTCATGCTTACAGCCCCACTTGCATACCCACCCCACACCACCCCTCAAAAACACCAAGAAGAAGTTTCTCGTACATTAAAAGGAGCATTGGATTGTTCATTTGAAGATTAGTCCTTTCAAAATGAGCTTATGTAGCTACTAGCCCATAATGGAATGAAACGCCCTTTGTACTCTACTGCCTGGACTTCTGACCGGGAGAGGGAGAAGAAAAGTGTCATTCATTCTAATGTCCACTAAAAAACAAACCAGACATGAATACATAGCACCTCTGTCCTAACACTGCCAAAATGGTGGCTTGTATACAAAATGGCCTCATATACAACTTAGAACAAAGTTATTACTAGTCTCTGTTGGTGCCCACAAAGAATGTTTCAATGACAACAGCAGATGTCTTCAGAAGATTATCAAGGAAAAGGCTTTCCTGCTAAACATTCACCCATACCTGCCACAGTATGAGCAGGTTCAAAACTGATCCAAAAGCAGGGTGGACCAGACACTCCCTGACATCTCTTCTAGCCCCATCAAGCATTCAGCTTGACTAAAGTAAGGTGCAGACCCCTGCTGTGTACATATAAACATTCATCACCTCCAGTGGAGCACAATTCCCTCTGGGAAAGGAGCTGAACTCTCCTCATCTCAAACCAACATCAGCTCCATCACCCAAACAGGCACTAAAACCCACAATGAATGTAAAAGCAGTAAAGACAGATGTGGATGCTCTTCCCTCCCTTTTAAAGCAATTTTATATCATTTAACTCATTACAAACTTTTGCCCTGTCCCTCCTTCCCATGTGGCATCCTACACTACTGGGCCACAGAGGGACCAGTTCCCAGTAGGAAGCTTTTCCTTTTTCCTTGCAGTCAAGAAGTGGGAATGTGACAGTAGCATGTGTCAGGGACTAACAAAAAAAAACCCAAACCAAACCAGAAAAACCCCAAACCAGCCCACCAAAAAAACCCACCCGTTGTCTGCTCCTCAACTTCTAGGCTTTCACTCTTCACCCCCCTTTCTCCCAGGGCTCTCATTGCAAGCTGATCATGTTCCTGAATACCACAGGTCATTGTCTTCCCACAGCCTCAGGAGCTGCAACCTGCTGAGGCGACAGTGCCAGAAGGCAGCTCTTTCCCTCGTTGTGGTTTGCAGCTGATTTTTTAACATTTTGCTGAAGGGAAGAGGCGCTTAGAGTGGATGTTATCACCACACACAGTTTCATTTCACCATGTTGGTGGCAGCTTATAGTCTCATAGGCACCAAACTTCAATTTAACAAACTCTGGCTTTCCCCCTACCCTGTGCTTTTCAATATGACTTGCAAGGAAATTGTATGCATTTGTAGCTCCAGCTTAAAATCTAACTACTGAGCAGGGACTGCCAAATTTCAGCCCACAGCAAATTCTTACAACAGAGCTGTAACCCTTCAAAACAGAGACTGCTAACATATGGTTGTGTCAGTGGGAGCTTCTGTAATGCAATTTATTGTTGTGTAGCCTCTTTCAAGCTACTACACATGAAAGGTAAAGGGAATATTTACTCTTCGATGGGAGATTAATCTTAGATTTACCTCATTTGAAACAAATCTGTCATTTGCATCTCTAATACATAAGCAATCACCTGTAAAGAGTGCTTGTGAATAGAGATATTTCTTGACTGTCATCAGAGCCTTTGTTCCTGACTGGGGGTTTTGCCTAAGAAAAGGCATCAGAATTCAGTCCTCTTCTGGACAGTACACACAAACCCCACTAATATCACTAGGAAACAGTGATAACTAAAGGAAAGCACTCTTATGAAGTGGAACAGATATTCACAGCTATCATAGGGCTTGTGCTAAGTTCATTCTGTTGTATGCATATGTAATATATAATTAAATTCCTCTATGCTTTGCCTCCCATGACATTTTTATACCTAAGCGTTACACCACATGGTTAAGGCTTCAAACAGAAGTAATCTGTGAGGTGAAAGTGCTTGATGAAAGATGATTGCTCTACAAGCAACAAAAGATGAAGCTATTACACAAAATGGTGAAGTGTGCTCCTTAGTCAGCCTCCTCACTCTCCATAGCTTCAGCAAAGGGATATCCAGTGGTGCGTGATCCTTTTGTGTGTCTCACTCCATCTCAATCAAATTGGCATCATGAGCTTGCTGACACTACATAGCACATCTTCTAAAGGAGGAAACAGAGGTCTGAAGTTGAGGATGTTTAAAAACAAGTCCCTTTACTTGGTTTAGGCTGGGTCTAGCAAGATGACAACAGCTCTCTCCCAGACCCAGCCAAGAACCTGTGCAATGTCCAGCTCCAATCCAGGCCACAGTGTTAAGACTTTCCTATATAGAAAATAGAGAGACAGAGAGCTCAGCACTTTCAGATTTCTTCCTTTTTTTCCTTTTTAGGCAGCTTATACCTACAAAGGCACAGCATTAAGTAATTGCTTAACAGGACATAATTCAAGAACGTGACCTCAAGCTTTGACCTACTACTGCCTCCAGCTGAATTACTTAGTCTGAATGCAGGATGAAGATACCTGAAACATACTAACTTTGCGAAGGGTTTGCCCTAAAGTCTTGTGCTCCTCTTAAGGGCATCCGAATTGAGACACAGATTGCAGAAAACATTATGGATAAGCTTTTTTTTTTATCTCTGAGGCAATTGATTTAACTTGATATTGCATTTGGGCTAGCACATTGGAAGATAGCCTAGATATTGTTCAGTGGCTGAAAAGTGGGAAACGCAGAAGCACATAGACTACAGATTAAAGATGAGCAATTAGGGGGAAAAAATAACTTTAATTAACTTAATTAAATAACTTTAAGAGATGGTGATAGTCCTATTCTCTTTCCACGATGTGATGACTCTGAAACCTATCAATTGCCTTTACATACTACCAGTGTTGCCATACATGCCAAACTTCAGAGATTATGGTTTTAGGAGAAATTTCTGTCCAATATGTACACCAAGAATCCCTATGTGACTCCTCAATATCAAATACCCAGGAAACCCAACTCCCGCTTCCCTAAACAAAGGGCTATTTGCAAAGGACACTAAATTTCTCTCTGCTGTAATACATATGATCTTCTTCAGATCAAGTCATGAGATATTAAAAATTGCCTTTTTTCAGTAGTTTAATCTATTGTCTTCTGACTACCAAGAAATGAGTGCCCTGGTTACTATAAAAGTCAATGCACACATGTCTTCTGCCAGCATGGTGTCATGTCTTCTGTCAGTGTATTACTTAGTACTCAGTGTTCCTATTATCTTCAAACTGGCTCTGGATTTGTTCCAAAGATTGCAATGTTATTCATGAAAACTTTGGTCTGTCTGAACAATAGGTTAAAACAATGGAGAGTTTGGCAGGGGGAAGACATGGGGATTGGGTTTTAGGGGGGAAAGACAGAGGGAGTTCATATTTATACATGCAAATTATGAATTTGAGAGTCCATCTTAATCTGTCTGGATAAAAAAAAAGTCTGTGGGGCAAGGAAAATGTAAAGCACTGATACATGGAAGAAAGGAAATTGCTTTCTTACACAGGAATTACCAGAACTCCCAGCCAGGTTAAGTCCCCTCTCTACTTTGATTATCTGCTAATTTATGATCATGTTTGCTTTTCCAAATAAACAAGTAAACAGGGCAGAAACATATCCATATCAGGCCTCAAGATGAGACATTAGCAAAACTGTCATAAATAAAATTTTTTTAGAGCTAATTTGGCTACTTCTTTGCATCCCCAAATTATGTCGCTCGAAATCAGTTTAGGAGCTACCCTCTCTGGATGGCTCAGTTTTACTGGTAATCAGAATTATGCAAGCATATTAGCAGACTTCTAGCCAATAATACCTCGTGGCTTGATATAAAGCCTTATTTTCCTTGATTAAATGTCCATTTCCACTCGAGGGATGAATATTTTACTTCCATGACAGCCCTAAAGGAATGACACTTCCTTCACAGTGAATCTGATCTCAGCCAGTTCTATCAGTCTGCAAGTGGTGGTTTTTTGCAGTACAGGTGCAAATTTTCAGATGCTAAAAGAACTTTTGCTCATGCAAAAAAAGAAACACATCATTTTCACCCTCATACATAGGTATTGTGGTTTTGGTGTCTGCCTCCTAGTGTCTGAATTGACAATTTTCCATGGATAACCAGTGTTGGAAATGCAATAGCAAACCCCAACAAGCCTGTACACAGGCAGGAGCATTTGGCCAAAGTGTAAGCAGGCTGTAGGATATGTATTGTGGAGAAGGCTGGTGCGCAGGCAGGGACTATGACTCAGGTATGGGGAGGGAACTTCTCCAAAGCATTTATACTTTCCCCAGATCTGTAGCAGTAAGCAGAGAGACACCTTGAGTCCTTTCTGCTGATGAGTGCACAGTGCATACGGACAGTCTCTTGTTGCTGCTCTGTACACCCTACATTTACCCTCAGCTCCACACCCTTATATGAAAAGACCCAATATTTTCTTCAGAACAGACCATACAAATACATGCTTGAATGTGACAATTAATCCTATTTTAATAAGACAATTTGACAGTTACTGCCTCTAGGCCTTGATTCACATTTGGGCTACTGAGAGTGAAAGAGTAAACTGAATTGGTGCATACATTAAATTTCCAATGAGACCAAGTCCCCACTGACCTGGTTATGATGCAAACACAATGTAGGAGACAATCGGTGCTACAGGAGTTTTGAGTGTGACAGATCAAAACACACAAAGGGTAGATAGCCAGGGCCATATGTAGCAAAACCAGAAGAATATCCAGCATTTCATGGCTTCCCTGTGAAAACATCAGAATCAGCCTATGAACTAGAAAAGAAAAGCTGTTAAAAAGGATATAAAATGGAATCCTAGGATCCTACTTGATTCAACCAGCATGTTCATTCTTGCACTGTCTGAGCCACAGATCCAAACACTGAGCACATGGATGATGTAGCTTGTCCATGACCTACTGTGTGGAGAGGTACAAAGGAGAGCTGCAAGGATGAATGAAGACAGATAAAAGCAGAGCAAGTGATTGAACTGGGATATTCTGGTTTGTTCCAGGAAACCAGGGCAAAGATTAAGGTCTTCCCCAAGTAATTACTGTGAGTATGCATCTCTGGTCTACACATTACCTAGCACCCAATATTTCAAAGACAAGTTTACTTCAGAGACAGTAAGCTCAGCCAAAGGCACTGATTCATTGAGGACTTGCTTCCTAACAATGGTGATTCCAAATAAAAGACATAGGCCTAAACCCTGAATGTACATACTTCAGCTGCCTGCTATCTCTGAAATCAGATCTGGATTCAAAACGCACAGCTTCTGCTCTTCTTTCCTTCCCAGGAATGATACTGTAAGGGAAGAGGCAGTGTATTTAACAAAGCTGTTATGCAGTTTACTGATTGTGATTATTCAAGGCAAATGCTTTGAAGTAACAGCTTAGTGCAGAGTGACAGTAAACAAGATATAGAGATATACCTAGATGAGAAGAAAAATAAATGGCAATTAGAATTTATATTCTAGGTGTAGGAAATGCTGGCATGACCTCAACCTCCAGCACTGAAACTCTGCATTTGTATTGCCACTTCCCTGCAATATCTCCAGGGTGAATTACAAATGGCAATTAGACATCACTGAACCCCCAAATGACACTTGAACATTAGCCTAGCTAATGTACAGCCAAGTTAAATGAAAAATGAAGAAAAGAGAAGCTCTATTTAGACCTCCTATGCTAATGGTTAGGGATGACTTAAGCACTTGCAACAGCATGTAAGTACAAGATCAGCTCTTGAGTTCCAACACAATGAATGCAGAGTGGTTGAGGACTGTACTCAGACCGCTATAAGGATATTTTTTAAATCGCCGCTTCTATCCCCATTCATTGCACTGGGAACTAAGGACTGGCAGTCATAGACAACATGGACATGAACTGTTCCTAATCATCTTGATAACACGCTGTTGTGGTTTGAGCACATGATTATTACAGCTGAACCCAGGAGACATGCAGGTCTATTCATTTAGATATGGGTACTCATGGGAGTACCTGAGTTCAGGTCTAAAGGATTTGTTCAGGACAGATGAGTGGGTCCAGAACAGAGCCATGAACAGAATCCAGCAGCCTTGACTCTGAAGTAGAATGTAAATATGCAAGTTGGACACTCCAGCACATCTCTCAAAGCCCATGTGGGATGAAAATCCTCACAGGAAGCATGGAGGTCCCTGCATGGTGCCCTAGGAGAGGTAGCAGTTCATAAACTTATGAAAAGAAGAACAGAAGAAATAAAATTTTCTCTCTTCTAGCCTCTTTTGGCTCCTCTTACATTGAACCTGCTTGCCATTAGCATTCAGTAATTGGGCCGATGACTACAGTTATTTTAATTTTCTGATTTCCATAAATCTCTCCTCTTGGACCCAAAACACATTGGTTACACTGGGGAAAAACCCTTAGGTAGTGAAGCAATTGCAACTCCTTTGCTTTCAGTGGGTGAATTTGCATCCAGACTCTAAAGTGTGTCTGTGCAAACTTTGGCATGACCAAGAAGCTAGAACTGTCATAGAACTGCAGGCTTTTGTTCCAAGTTCCCAAACATACTTAGCCTGCTAAGATTATATATGCTTTCTTCTCATCCAAAAACCCCCTTCTTCTGTAAACAGAGACGAACAAGGCCAGAACAGCAAAGCAATTACCTGTCTTCAGGGTACCAACAAGGCTCCTTCCTAGCACTGGCATAAGTGACAGCCTTTAGAATTTTAGAGTTAAGATACACTCCAATATTAACTTCCTAATTTCCTCCTGAGCATTCCTGTATCTGAAGGCTGTAAAGTGCCACCATTCCAATGGGTAAAGTGAAGAATTATGACTTATCATTAACACTGTACACAGAACATTGTTCTGTTTTTTCCCTTTTGTTCCTACCTAATTCTATTTTTTAGAAAAATTTCTTTAAACTAATTCCATTATTTAATCTCGTCACATAAAAACCTCCAGTGTTTTATTAATCAATGTAATCAAGCCAATCAAATTAGATAAAGATCTTTCAGCAGGCTTTGATGAGATTTTATCAAAATCTCAGTGCATATTGTAAACCCTTTGCATCCTCAGAAGCAAACTAACTGAAGAATGTAGAAGCAGGCGCTAATAAAGCAGATGATGTTTGGACCACTTTGAGAGGCTCTCCATATTAAACTAATAAAAGCAGTGTTATTGCGTTAGATATAAAAATATAAAAACAAATGGAAAAAGTGTTCATTTTGTACGTACAGGAAAATTGCTATAAAACAATATGTTTTTAAGAATGAAGAAAATGCCTGTGAGTCAGCAGAAAAGTTGCATCACAACAGCTGTAAGTGAAGAGCCTTATTAAAAGCACAAACCATTTATTTTTAAATGTAGTGCTCTTATTCCACATCTGAATCATAACTAAATATGAATAAGCTGTGTTTTGCACAAGATTTTCTTTTTGCATCTCTCCTTCCTCCTTCAGGTCATAGCTGCCACTCTTCATATTTTTGCACTAATTAAACAGGAATATGAGCTATTGAAATACTACCACAAAAATAGAAATTAAAGGGGTGTGGATACAATATAGTACCATAACACCAGGAAATCTGTACAGCTGTTAGATGCTACACTAGAAACACAGACTGTTACCAGGTTGAACGAACTCCTTACTGAACACTTTGGTTAAAAGAGATACAGCCAGGATCTCAACCCATGGACTTAGTGAACATAGTATAAAATGCCATCAGTACATCCCTATAGCTTCTGCTCCTTGCAGTTAGCTTGGCTTCTCAGATACAACAATTGCAGAAGTAAGTACTTGCATGAAGTAGCATTTATTGCTACAAATAGCACAAGTAGCTATTTCACAAGTGCAAACAGTTGCCAGCACAGAAATATCCTAAACTCTTGGGTCAAACAATTCCTACTTCATCTAGGTCTGTCATTTGATGTAAGGCCCCTGCCCCGCAAGGCACTTTCTCTCCTACCACTAGGAGTAGTTGCAGAGATGGTGTTAACAGACTCTCCTGGGCATCTTGCGGGCAGAAATATCTTTTACTCACCCAGAGTCTTCTTGCTCAAATACTACAGGTCATCCATGAAATTCACTATGAATATTGTGCCATGCTCTAGCCCTTGTCCTGCCTCCTTCATTTTCATTGTGCCTGGAGCAGCTGGGATGGGGAGACACTGTGCAACACCCAGTAGTTAAGTGCAGTACTCTTTCTGATGTAATTTACCCCAAAACCCGAGACAGTTACTCCCTTGGCTCAGTCCAGTGTGAATTAGGAGACTCACAAAAAAAATAATATCCCAGGAAACAGACCTTGAAACACAGAAGTAATCAGCCTGACAAGTAGCACTCATTGCCTGCAAAGAGAGTTGAAAAATAAGCGCTACTTTTTCGTACAGCTACCTCAACTCTTGTTCCAGTTGAAAACATTGGAAGTTTGATCACTTTCTTTTATTTAAAGAATCTTTGGGCCAAATCCTCCTAACCCAGCTTGAGCTGTATTTTCACTTCCTTTTTTCTCTTTGGCTGCAACATGGTGATAGGCAACAGGTAGAGCTCAGTGTTGGCCATTTGCACAATGAGTTCAGCACTTCAAAAAGCACTATTAGAGCTGAACAATGACAGGGATAAAATCCAGTGGAAATAATGAAGGAGGAGGATCTTGGGTTTTATTTAAAATCAGGCAACATGGCACCATTTTATTGCTTAGAAAGCTGCTGGACTGAGTGTGTAGGTAGCAGCCCAATAACAGTCAAATCTCATGAATGCTGTAATTTCCCCTTATGTTGTGCTTTCATTTCAATTCTGTGTTGCAAAAAGTTTTCAATGGAATTAAGCTTGTCTCCCTCCCAAGCAGACTTTGCTTTTTTTTTTTGTCTTTCCTTTCCTTTATTCAAGTACCCAACAAACACAGCTCAATTTGAAAATAAAACCATCCCAGAGCAAAGGAAAATGTGCTAGCCACAGGAGTAGCTGAGCTCTCCATAGTCTGTAAAAACAGCATGGGAGGCCACGGATGAGCAGTTGTGGGCACCCCAAGCCTCATCCACCTGTCTTGACTGTATTCAGAGGAGCAGGCTTGTTCTACATCTGCTACAAAAATGGACCTGGTACGCCTAACGCAATCTCTTCAAAATGGAGCAAAAGTTTTGCTTTGAGAGGGTTGTTATATTTGTTCTTGAACTCAGCTTTGCATTACCAGACTTCATCCGTAATCCCTATGGTGACAAAGTCACTTCACATTAGCTGAAATCAGAACTTTCTAGTTACAGACATGCAAGGTCAAACTATTCTCAAAACGTTTTCCAATAAGTTGAAACACTGAAAATATTCTTGGGAAAAATCACTATAGTTCCATTGAAGGGAGTGTCATCCACTCAAAACCTCATTCTTTATAGCCATTACAATCTGAGGATGAGTTCATGGTGTTAACTGGTTAATTAACCAATATAGCTAGTCATGTTCTAACTGCTGTCATCAGAAAGAAGAGATGTTTCATCTTGATGATCAGCCATTAGAAAAGTAACCCAGAGGTTTGAGGTTTAGGAGGGGTTCCCAGTGTCACAATTTTGTAATTTTTTTTTCATTCCATTGGAATATTTTTTATTGTGTTTTTTAGATTTTTAATTACATAAAAGGGAGGTATGAAATTTGTGTTTCACTTTTTTTCTTTTTTTTTAAAAAACCTTTTCAATTTAAAATAACATTATTGGGAGGGGGAGAAATTGTAGTAGGATGCTGGGATCCCAGTCATCCCAGCATGCCACGCTGCTGCTCTTTGGACAGCAATCACAGGAGCCCGACAGCAAGCTGTGGATGAGGTTCTTCCAAGCAGCAGCATCTGGCTCTCTGGCAAGCAGAACAGGCGGCCGCACGGATCGCATTGGAGTTGCCCCTGGGTTTGTCATGCGGCAGAGCTGCTGAAGGACTGTCTGGGTTTCTCTGTCCTTGTCTCAGTTATTTTATTACATTTGCCTTAGAGACACACCTTTGAGGGTGTGTAAACCTCTACACCAAACCACACTGCTGGTAGTCTCCACTTGCTCTTCCTCCTCCATACCCTGTGTTATGGTCAAACGAGAGTATTTCCTTATGGCTACACCCAAAGTGCCCAAAGCCACATCGCTCAAACCCAGAATGACCAAAAAGGATATTCCTACGAATTTGAGACTCTCTGTGAGGATCCTATAGCAAAACCTGCCTGACATTTTAACTGAGCTGTGTTTCTATGAATAGCTGGTTAATCAAAATATTTTCTGATGCTTTTTCCTTTTGCAAAGCTTTGCCTGCACACACTGGGGAAGGTAAATGTCTCCTTTCTTGCACTGTCAGCAATGTAATTGTGGGCTGTGATTTCTGGAGAGCTGAGATCAACGCTCCATTGAAGACATGCTCTGAGCAGGGGATATGGTGTTTTTCACATGCCTATTCTCTCCCTTCTTCAGCCACTTCCCACTAGCGAAACAATTATGACAGACTTGCACAACAGTGGACTTTGTTTTTTATATTATAAACACAACCCAAATCCACTCATATTAAGGCAATTAAGGAATTAAGGGATGCCTCAGCATGTGAGGAGAGCTGAGTTATTATTTTATTTCTTGATAGATAGGAAGTTCATTGGAAATTTGAGTATAATGCCATTCAAAATTTTTTGTGAGTGTGGGTGAAACTTGGAAAATAAAAGTCTTAATTCATTTGGTTCTTCTTTTAAGGAAGGCTTTATTTTGAAAATACCAGTGTTTGGGGGGGGTGGGGTGGTTTTAGTTCTTTAAATTCAACTATTTTTTTATTTAAAAAATATCATTTCCATATCAAAAATGGACTAAAGTGAAGTTTTAAAACTGATTAAATAGACCAAAACCAAAATATTTTGTCAGCTAAGCATTATATCTATGATTGATTCAAAATCACATTTCAAAAGGTTTTTAAATTATCTGTAAAGTCTGAAAAAAAAAAATAATATCTGTTTTCAGTTCTGTATTATCCATTCTATCCTGCTTGTTTTCTACTTCAGTCACCAAAAGAAAAATGCATGATCCATCCAACTCTGTACCTAAGGAGCTCAAAGCCCTACCAAAGAGTTTAGGGTTAATGCACTGACCTTTCATCGGCCAGACAACTCCTTTCTGTGTCAAGTCAAGAGAAGAAAAAGTTGCAAGCTCAAGCCTAGATCAGATGAATGGATTGGTGCTGGGTGAGTTTGTGAAGAAATATCCCAACAGAGGTAGTTTGGGAAGAAGTTCAGGTAAAGGTTTTCTGCAATGCTGCAGAAAAAAAGGAAATCCCAGCTATTTGCCAGGTGATCACTTAGGGAAATCACAGGAGAAAGATTTTGGGAGTGGGAGCCATTCCCAGGTGGTTTAAGGACTTTATAAGGATTCCGCATGGAGGGTTTGCTGCCTTAAAAGGAAAAAGAAGGGGGAGAAGAAGAAGATTAAAAAAGATGATTAAAAAAGATAATAAAAAAAGCAAGTATAAAAATTGCTTTTACTGTAAGAATAAGGAAACAGAATAATTAAAGTACAAACTGACATTTGATGGATTTGTAAATGTTCCTTCTGGGCAAAGACTTGAAATTATTTGATCCAAGCTGCAATATTTTTGTTGGTTTTAAGAAATTTGGAATCCAGTCTCTTCTTCTGTCTCCCCAAGCCACACACAGGCAAAAATTGATTCTAAGAAGAGGACATATTCAGCATCATTTCACAGCCACTGCTGCCGTATTTCACCACCAACTGGCATTCTGGTTCTTTGTTGTTTTCACCATAAGGACACCAGTGATGCTAGTGCATAAAAGGAAGAAGAAAATTTTTCAGGGAAAGAAGGAAACTCCCAAAGCTGTTAATTCATATAGCCTACGGTATCCTATATGCTGGCATGGGTGCTAACACATGATTCTCAACTCCTCCTTAGAATGCCACAGCTTTCTCGAGGAGCAGGAATGGTAACCTTGCCTCCTCTAGCAAACTTGGGCAGATCTCTCAATATTCTTCCATCTTTTAGAAGTGGAGAACTTTCCAGGATACAAATTTGCAATTCTTTGCTCCCAGTAAGGGAAAAGACTTTTTAAAATACAACTGGCTCTAATTAAGGGAAGTAGCCAAATTAAGCCCTCAAAGCTGCGCTGTCCTGTACTTGCAGTAGGGCTCACTTCAAAGTCCAGGATCAAGAGGTGAGCGGAGGACAAAAACAACCCCTTGCAAATGTTTGCAAGGCTCACTACTGGAATGAGCACCTTGCATTCTTGATCTGCCTCAGATGTGTAGCCACGTGAGTTTTTACACATCCTGTAGTTAAGCCTGAGTGAAATTTAGAACTCTGGGACATCATGTGGAATTGTCTATTTGCCTGTTTCTCCATGGGCCTCTAAACCACATCAGTGGTACTTCATTGAGGACTGTAGAAGTATCATTTGCTATTTCTTCTCTGGAAAATGCTGTGAGTGTTGTTTCCTTGGATTCTGAAGACAGGGAATAAAGAAGCCTGCAAAGAAGACATCTGTGGTATATGTGAAAAGCAGTTGAAGCACCAGACCAGTCCTCACACGAGCTCTTTGCTTGACCTTTATTTATAGAGCAGTTCCCCCCTCACAGAACGGAAATAATACATCCCTATATCACCAATGTGGTGTGAATCTACTGGCAAGGTATTCAAGTAATAGTTAAATTTCGTAACTAATGATAATTAAAGTATTTAATAATATACAGAGTAGTACCTTGAGTTTCATTCAGCATGTAATTCTCATATCACCTCACCCATAAATACCTGATTATTGGTCAGAAGTTTGTTTTTTCCAGAACAAAGAACATCGTTGTCCACAGTTTTCTAGGATCTCCAACTGTATTTTGCAAAATTTGCCATTCCCATTCCAATCTGATTTTCCTTCAAGATTTTGAGCCATGCACAGGTTTGACAAAATGGCCACGTTTGAAGTAAAAATGTACAAACTTCCAAGGCTCAGTGCTGCAATGTGAATACCATCTCTGTGGGAAGCATAAAGAGACCCATTCATCTCAGAAATACTCTTCCTTGAAATAAATGCCCACTTGGGCTGCAAAATTAGTTTGTCCGCCTGAGAAGCAGCTTGTACATATATTTACTTCAGTAAATGGACTTGGATTTGCGATCTTAGTGCATGCAAAAAATCTGGAGTGTAAAAAGTCCTGTGTTTCATCGATAATAATTTATACATCTCACACTGGAAAGCTTTTTTGAATGACAAGTGCAGGGTAAAATAAAACCAGTGGTGTTTATATTAGTTCTTTTTTTTTTCCTAATAGGCTTTATATAATAACTCCTGTAACAATTAATCCAAGTACAGAGGCTGAAACTATCTACAATGCAAGAGGATAGCATGAAAATAAAATATTTTATAAAAAAATGAACTCTGGTTTTAAAATCCTTAGCTTTGGGAAAGCAATTGGCCTTCCTTTTGTAGTGTTTCTTTAATAAAGAACTGCAGTAAGTTAAGAGGAGCTGGACAATTATAGCAGTATGTTATTATGTTATAATTCACATTCCTTGATAATGCTTATGTCAAAAAACTTAGATAGTTTCATTTCAGTATAATATTTTAATTGCTGACATAGCCTATGACTGTCTGTACTACATAGCTTAAAAGACATATTGCAACTTGTTCTGAATTTCTCATTGGAAAGGGATGCTCCAGCCAGCTCCATCTTCCTGCACATACACGCACATGCACCAAGGACTCTCTCTACACACAGGACTTGTGAGAAGGGTGCCAATCACCATCATGGCTCCATCCTCCTCCTCCCAGCTGCAGGCAGGGCTGAAAAGCCAGTTTCTGCCTTTCTCTGCAGCAGCCTATTTATTGCCTTTGCACCAACCCTGATCCAAGCACTGTCCAGAGAACTGGAGCAGAAAGACAAGCCAGGGCATTGCTCATGACTCTCCTCCCCAGATGAACAGCAGCAACCAGCCCCACTCTCACCCATACTTGCCACAGTAAGTTTCAAATAAACTACCAGCATATTTTATCTATTATTTTATCTGTACCTCATCCTGATGACTCTGGGTTTCCACATAGGAAGAGAAGAACTTCAGAGCCTGCAGGATGTTATTCAGGTCTCATCCATGGACTCAACACAAAATATTCCCTAGGCAGTCACCAAGAAGCAAGAATATGCTTTGGTTGGCCAAGACACCTTGGAAGGATTCTACTCTCACTCATTGGGTTGTTGAGCAACCCAGTTGTCAAGAACAACCTCTTGGTTGCCATGTCAATCAAGACACCATGTAAACTGAGGCAGCCACACGACTGGCCTAGCTGAATGAGACACAAACGCACAGTCACAGCAAGTACAGGAAAATGGATGAGCAGGACTGTGTTATTTATGGACTCCTGCATTTCAGCTGTGGATGGAAAAATCTTTAACCTAAGTGTCACCTAGCACCAGGAAGTTGTTGAAGAACTGACCTTCACAGCTACAGAGTAGCTCAGACTGTAATCATGGCTTTGGTGCCTAAATACAGGCATCCGTGCTTCCTGAGGTCTCCTCAGCTGTCCCAGCTGGCTCCTGGCAACTGAGCCAAGGGAGTGCAAATCTCTTGCAAGTCCTCTGTCTGACCCACTCCTGCTGCCTGGGTACCTCAAGGACTCAAGGGAATCTTAGATGCTCCTGACAGCCATGCCCCAGCAATTGATTTGAACCTTGTGCCACAGCAGTGTCTGGGTACAGGACATGGCTAAGAAATAACAACAAAGAAATCCACCCAGAAGGCATTTATTTTCCCAGAAACTTCCCACCAAAGGACCCTATTGCAGTGTTCATCAGTGAGTGCTCACGAAAGGAGTTTTTTCTTCCCAGCAACCTGTTGATATCAGATTTACCTACATCATCAGTATGAAACTAAATGCAGAAGGCAGGCACACTTCTACAGAAAAACCTGCTGCATTTGGTTCTAATTCCTGCTTTTTGGACACATAAAACAGACTGACATTAACGTCCCCTGTACAGGGACAGACTTTGGAGAAGTAGACAGCCTCTAACGAAGCTGTGTCTGCACAGGAAAATGAAAGTTCCAAAATCACCTCTCCTGCCTTCAAAAATCCCTTCTCCAGCAGTCATCTGATTAGGAGCAGGAGAGGGGGAGCTGCAGTAAGAGCAGTGCTCTGGCAAGTCAAGATGAGAGGAAGGAGGTAAGCGTGGTACTGTCCCAGGGGATGAGCATCCAGCCATAACATTAAGCCCATGGGCAGATCAGCCAGGACTCTGGGACCAGGCAGGGGAGGGAGATGAAAGGCTCCTGGAAGAAATCAGGTGCAGAGGGTGGGCAGATGCTGCTAAAGAGCAAAGAGACCCGGCCAGGCTCATTTGTCTGGAAGGGAACCAGCAGGAACTTTCTTTTTATCTCCAGTTGCGGATGTTACAGTAGGTCTTAAAGGCCACAGCCCGTTTGGACCCCATCTCTCTGCTCTCCCTGCCTCTACAGGGAAGGAAATTGTGGCATCATTTTTTTTCTGCAGGTAGAAAATCCCCTACTGCAATGGCCATGGACCCATTAACTCTTCTCTGCCTGTGGTACCCAGTTAAGCTTTCTGCCTCCCATCAGAAACCCATCTGAGTGATGCTTGGTGTGTTTATCCAACAACCAGTTGAATGTGGATGGGTGTTTCTGGGCTTAACCATGGCTCTGTAGGAGCCAGTCTGTCCAGCTCTGCCCAAGGATTAACCATAGTCTGCCTAGGATTTAATGAGACACCACTTTGCAGGCAGGGTGAGCAGGGCATGGACCCATCTGACTCTATCTGTCTGAGGATTAGTCTGGCCCACCAGGGCTGCCCCCAGCTTTTCTCACCAGGGTGGACCCAGCCTGGGCAGCAATTCTGCATGGGCTAGCGGGCCACAGCTCTCTGTCCATCTATCTGTTTTCCTGGAAGAGATGGATGGGCGCCGGTCTGCACATCCTGCCATCATGTGCGTCTGTCTGGGAGGGGAGCCATCCACTGCCAACTCTGTCTGTCTGTGAGGAGGTGCTGAGCACTGTCCTGTCCATCTGTCTGTCTGTAACGACAAGCCTGGCATTGCCATGTCTGTGAGGGGATGTTCGCCGCAGCCCTACCCTCCTTCCTGCCCGTCCGCCCCCCGGGGATCCCTCGTGCCCGCTGCGGGGCTGCCTGATCCCCCTCCCCTACCGAGGGGCGGCAGCTGCTGCGGCGGGGGGCGGGCCCGGGGCGAGCAGCTCTCTCCACCGGCACCGGGGCATCTTCCAGATCCGCTTGTAGAGGCAGAAACTCAAATGAGAGTACCCTAGAACTCCCTCCAGTACATTTCTAGGAGTT